>JAPYYV010002773.1:0-19858 GCA_030522625.1 Copidosoma aretas
ATGTCGTATTAAACAAGTTTGAAAAGGCTTCTTTAGGCTGAGACTAATAAATACTATTTATAAAGTTAATGCTGCTTCATCCAAAAAATTTTAAAATCGTATACCTTGCACTTAGCACCAAATATGCGAAAATTTTGAGGTTATTATAATTTCAAGGCCTGGCACAAAGAGCACCGATTTTGGCTATAGTTTTCCTATATGAAGCAACTCATCACCTGCATTTACAAAAAAAAAAATCATCCCGATATCACTTTCGAGTCAAGAGCTATGAATTGTTTAAAAAAAAATCTCAAAAAGACACACTGTGCGACGAGGGGAAGTTCTTCCGTTTCCCAGAATCTCTACAAGGCGGTCAAGAGGTCTTCCTCAGCGTGATGAAAGGAAACACAACTACTTCTGAGGGATCTAGTTAACCCGTCTAGGCCAGAAAGGATCCATCCCAATAAGGTACGTGTAGCAATGGGTTGTTTAACATCACTCTTTATTACATCACTTTCAACGATTGTCGCGTGTACCTCCGCACCTAATATCAAGTATATATCTCCTGGGTAGTCGAATCAACGGTCAGCTAATTCAAGTTCAATTATATGCAAGAGAGTCGTGCCAGAACAATGCACTGGTGGATTGTAAGAAGAGACCTGCAGCAACACCTTGGCTCTGATCGGCAGCTTGAAGGTGGAGGGAAAGTGTAGTTGCACTAAGAACTCTACCACGCTTTTGGCTACTCCGACTAACGCATCACTAGTACCTGAGTTGGAGATACGGGCCTTTTGGCATTTAAGTCGCAGTGATGAACAAAGTGACTCCGAGATGATTAAACACTGAGAACATTGGTCTATAAGCGCTCTGACTAGTAAGCGATGTCCGAAAGGACTTATCACATAAACCCTAGCCGTGGCTAGCAACACCCCAGCATCATCAGAGCACAGTGATATCCCGCTGTGGCAAGATGCAAGAGGAGGTCCATCATCGGTCTCATTGGTAACGTGGGCAGCTTGTTCAGAAGTTTTACCAGGGGGGAACCTATTAATGTCCAGCAAAGTGTTACGTCTCTTACCGCAAATAAAGCAAGAGCTCTTGGACTTGCAGTCCTTGATCAAATGTCTTCCCAGACGATTAAAATATAAAGTTTTCTTGGCGACTAGTGCCTTTTTTTATTCCCAGGACCACGCTTTAAATTAATTACATCTGATCAAGGGGTGCACATCTCCACAAGCTATGCAGTTAGGGACATTCTTACTATCCCTAGAAGTGGCTGCTTCGGCGGTGTCATTGCCAGTGAAGTGAGAGGAGGTTGGGGGGAATTTTCTAAGAGATTTAGAAGGTTAAGTCTTAGGTGCGCTAAAATTTTCGCAAGCTTGAAAAGTTATGATTAGCAAGGAGACGAATGACTTCAGTTGCTCCAAGATTGGGGGCTGATTGACGTTACCCAAAAACTTCTGCCAATCTTTATTGGTACTATCATCAAATTGGCTAGTTATTAGTGCAATATATAGGTCACCGGTGCTCAAATCGCGACCTAAAGCCCGAAGTGCATCCATCGGTCAAATCGTCTCATTGCAAATACGCTTAAGTTCCGAACCTGACTCACACTTCATCGGTTTACAATGAATAATACTACTGATATAATTTGAAACTATATGACGTTGATTATTGTAGTAGTCACCGAGAATCTTCCAAGCCAACGCGTACTGATCTTCCGTTAAGCTGATTGATTTGATAGAATCTAACGCTTCACCGCTAGAATGAGCTCGAAGTTGGTGAAATTCAACAATATCATCAATATCTTCCTTTCTATGAACTAATAAACGAAATGTATCCCTGAAATTCTCCCAATCTGAGTATTGGCCAGAGAATTTCGCAAGATCAATGCGCAAGAGGAATGACTGAATAGAGTATTGGATGACTATCGGAGGGCCTTCACCGCCCGGCACGGGTACAGGGTTTATAGAAGGAAGCTTTCTCAAGAAATCTATTAAGTCTCCTTTCAATCGATCAGCTTTACTACTAGAGTAGCGAACTCCATCGTTGCCGAATGACGAAGTCATCAAGGAAAGAAATGTGTGCAGCGATAAAGAGAAGAAAGCCGTCAACGACGCGCTAAACGATGAAGGGAATGATTCTCAATACGTCCAAAATTGCTTCAAACAAGAGTATTCGTCCCGCAGAAGAAAATAGTCGAACACGGATCTTCCTAAAACCCAAAGACACTATCGTACCTCTAACGGCAAACGCCAAAAAAATACAATGTACCCTTCCATTTGATAAAAAAGATACATCTTCCAAAATCTACGCAGCCTTATACAATTTTTTATTTCTCCCATCCCAAAGAAAAAAATCCCAGAATAACGATGAGTGCAGTAAATAAACATCGGGTAAATTTAATATAAGGTGATTACTAACGCAATCAATACATCCTCTAACGTCCACTGAAACAAACTATGTAAATTTTTTTGTATTTGCCCTTAAAAAATTTAAATAATTAACGAGGTGAGGAGGATACTTGGAAAGATATTTTGAGGTTCTGCGTCTGGAACGACACTAGCGCCAAACAAGTAAAATAATTTTCTTAATCAATAACAGCCTTTAATTATTGACCTACTATCAATTTTTATGTTCTCGTAATCTTAGGATAATTTAGAAGAATCGATCGTTGCCTGATTTTTTATGTAGATTTTTAGAAATTTTTATCATAACGTTAAACGTATAGGAAGTAGGTTTTTTGTAAAAAATGGTAGAGTATTTATTCTTCAAAAATCTAAAATGTTTTAAATAACATATTATCGACATTGTTTATTACATTAAGTAGGCATGATCATACTTGTGATCCTTTTAAATATATTTAAAGGTTATGTAACGCTAATAAAAAGTTTATAAAGTACGTACTTGAAAATAAAAAAAATGTATGTTTTTTTGTATTTGCCCTTAAATAATTTACAAAGTATGTAGGATACTTTAGAGACGTTTAGAAGTTGTGTGTCTCGAAAGACACTAGCGCCAAGAAAGAAAAAAAAGAAAAATGGAGAAAACTCCTTCTCATTTATGTATATATCAAAGAAAAAAAATGTTCAAAACCGGAGACAGCCTTTCATTATTGACCGAAGTTATTTTTTTTTTACATAATCGAAGGTTATGTAACGCTAATAACAGGTGTATAAAGTACTAACTAGAAGAAGAAGAAAAAAAAAGAAAATGTTTTTTTTTGTATTTGCACTAAGTAAATTAGTATAATTTACAATGCAAGTAGGATACTTTTGAGGCATTTCGAGGTTATGGGTCGGGAATGACATTATTGCCAAACAAGAAAAAAAAGTTTTTAAACCGGCTACAGCCTTTAATCATTCACTAATCAGTGATTTTCTTTTATCATGTAATCTTAAGATGATTTAGAAGACTCGTTTGTTGTCTTATTTTTTATTTTCGTTTTCAGAAATTTTTAACATAACCTTAAAAGTATAAAAATTAGGTTAACCGTAAAAAATGGCAAGGTATTTTAACCTTAAAAATCTACAAAATTCTGTATAACATATTAATAGAACTGTTCGCCACATTAACTAATTCTGAAGATAATTAAAATCATTATCCATGTATATTGTAAGGTTATGTTAAACTAATAAAAAGTTATTTAAATATTTAAAGTTTAATATTTGTTTCAGAATTAAAAAAAGCTATGGTTTCTTCAATGGTTTTGGACAAATCATGATAATTTGGGCAATAGGCAGGATATTTTTAATATGTTTTAAGGTCTTAAAATGATAAATAGAATCATGGAATTTTTGGATCTATCTGATAGGTATCTTATTCAGAATATCTTGAAAGCAGTCAAATACAATAAGCATAATACAACGAAGTTGTCCAAAAGCATACGAATTTGAAATTGAGTTCCTGAAATACCTTTTGGTTCAAAAACTTTTTTTTTCTTGTTTAGCGCTAGTGTCATTCCAGACACATAACCTCAAAACGTCTACAAGGTATCCTACTTCCCTCATGAATTATTTCAATTTATTAAGGGCAACTACAAAAAAAACTAACATTTTTTTCAAATTCTCTAGTTAGTATTTTATAAACTTGTTATTGGCTCTACATAACCTAAAAATATATAAAAAATGATCTTAAGTATGCTAATGCCTACTTTATGTACTAAACAATGTCAATAATATGTTATATAATTATTTAGGATTTAAAAATTGAAATACCCCATCATTTTTTACGAAAAGTTTACTATCTATACGTTTAACGTTATGTGTGAAAATTTCTGAACATCAAAATCAAAAATCGGGCAACAAGCGATTCTACTACATCATCCTGAATGTAAATAAAAAAATAATTGAAAGTCGGTCTATAATTGAAGGCAGTTACCAATTTTAAAAATTTTTTTCTTCTTTGGCGCTAGTGTCATTCTAGACACATAACCTAAAAATGTCTTCAAGGTATCCTTCTTAGCTTATAAATTATTCAAATTTGTTAAGGGCGAATACAAAAAAAACAGACAAGTTTTGTTTGAATTTTCTAGTTATTACTTTATAATCTTTCTATTGGGATAAGATAATCTTAAAACATATGAAAAATGATTTCAAGTATGCTTATACTTACTTTATATAGTAAAAAATGTCGATAATGTATTGTATACATTTTTTTTTATTCTTTAAGTTCAAATATCTAACAATTTTCTACGACAAACCTACTTTCTATATGTTTAAGATTATATTAAAAAATTTCTGAAAATCTTAATTTAAAATCAGACTCCGGGCGATTTTCCTAAATCATCTTGAAATGTCGTAAAAAAAGAAAAATTGAAAATTGGTCAATAATTAAAGGCTCTAGCCGGTTTTGTACTTTTGTATTCAGTTTGGCCCCAGTGTACTCTGCCGTGGTCTCGGATTTGTCACGTACGATATGGGGAGCACATCGGTGCGCGTGACCCTACCTGAAGGGTTGACTTATCATCTAAGACTGTTTATAATAATGGACCGCTCGCGAAGCGAGCAGGGAACAGTCAGTTAGTGAGTAGAAGTCGGAAAAGTTCGTTAAGAACAAAGAGAGAATAGTTGCGAGTCGGGTCAGTAAAATGACGTGGAGAAACTACGAATAGAGCAGATCGCGCAATTCTTTAATATCAAAGATTCCGAAAATTCGGAAGCTGGCTGATTGAAAAGGTACTTGTAAACTTTGTTATACTTCTTTCGATAGTAACATATAGTACGGGTACCTAATTTTTTATAATATACCCATAAATCCAAATTACTCTCTAGAGCTGTTCATTTACAAGCTAGCACTTGACTTAAATATTTATTCTAAATAATCTTGTTCTGCTCTATATTTATTATTTTATTTGATACACAATTTCACAGAACAAATATTCACTTTTTTAAGCTTATAAACTGATTTTATCGTTATAGAATTTTTCTTATTGATGATTAATTGATTCAATGGTCTTTGATTATTATTATTTTTTTTTTTCATAGCATTCCTACCCGTACACCAACTCTACTTGATTTTTATAGGCACCTTCTACCACCTTGGTGAATAGGGTGTTGATCCTAACCCCACCTATAGCACCTTTTTACATAAAATGTTATCATACACTTTTCCGTAAGATAATTTATTTTTACGTAACGAATTAAAGAACTTACTGAAAAACACTATTTAAACTCCACGTAACTCAAAATCGTGTGATTTCTCAATCTTTGATAAACCTCTCGAAGACAGCTTTCTATCTTGCTACACTTCGGATTTTCAGCCATTTTAATTATTGCTAAAAATGATAAGATCTGTAAATTTTTTAAGGATTTTGAAAGTCACATAATTTTTTTTTAACACAATTTCTCGATTAAGACTTTTTATGATATTATTCCAAGAGTGAAAGAAGTTGTTCACGCCAAATAAACATTACTTTTCATATAAATTAGCATTGTGCTTCTCAAATTAAACGATTCTTAGTATGAGTTACGCGCTATAGAACGATTTTAATAGTAATATATATACAAAATGTCAGGTAGCACGCTTATAAATAAATAAATATCTTCTTTTCCAACTCTTGAAAAACATTTATTGCTGTGAAAAATTAAAAAAAATTTATAGCTTTTTTTGTATACCGAAAATATCGTTAATAAGTAAATTCTCACAAGAATCGGTAACACTCAGAAATATGGTTATAACTTCTTTTGGGTAGCAGGCACGCTTAAGGTGTACAATTTACTAAATCTCATATCCAATATAACAAATCCCCGTGATTTTCATCGAACTCTAAAGATAGCTTTTTTTCTTATTAAACCAGTACAATGCCTAGTAATTCTTGAAAACTTACTGAATCGGTACACTTTCAAGCCTTATACTAACAAGCCTTAAATAATTTTTGCTCAAAAAGGAGTGTTGAATATTTTTAACATAATACTTCAAATTTCTATATTTATGAAAGTTTATTTTATCCATGAACATTGTATAAATTAATCAGTAACTTTTATTTTAAAAGTTCGGTGGTATTACTTATATGCGTACAACATAGATAACCACAGCGATCTCATAAAAATTCGCTTAAAATTCGAACAGATATAACAGTACATAAAATAAGTTTACTGATTCATCAAATAATTGTTACTATATTAATAATAATAATGATTCTAATTGGTATTTAAGGTTCATATTGACACATACGCATATTTATATAATACGTTGGCAATCATTATTATTACAAAAACAGTAAAAAGCCATTTTTTTTATATTTCTTAACATTGTAGAATAGATTATGGATATAAGTTAATAATAAGATATAATTGTGTAATTCTTACCTAATATATATAAATGTGAATTTTTTATTTAATCATTTTTTTATTTCTTATATAGATTTTTATGTAATTCTACATTTCTTCTTCTTGTTTCATAACTATTGAAAATGCATATTCCCTTAAATCAATACTAATTTTATTTTAAATACAATATAATACGCAATTGATTAAACATACTTCAACATTGTAACATACCATGTTTTATCGCTCGCGTATTTAATGCCATAAGGATAACAAACATACTGAAATAGAGCATTGTATGATAAAATCTGAAGAATAATGTTAATTTACTTTTACTGATTTCATCATCAAGTTTTCTTTTCCTGCGATTGGATAAAACCAGGATTAACACGATGTGAATCGCTATAATTTTTGTTTTTTAACATATGCGCGCAAGATGAATAATGGTCTACATAGGACGCACGGTGATGCTGACGTGTCAGAGTGCGGGCTGTCGTTACGGAACACCGGTATCTGTGCTAGAGTTGGAAAGGCCTTCGTAGCCGCTCACACCGTCGCCCCTGCCCCTAAAAGCTTGAGCAGCGCCTACCGCAGACAGCTCTCCCGAAATTTCAAGCTCAACAGATGCGCGGTCTCCGGCATTCTCGGTTGAACGCTGGCTCGACTGAGTTCCTTGGTTTTTCTGGTCGTTGAGCTGGGGATCTGCCAGACCGGGTATCGCGTCGCGGGCCATTTTGGTGTCTCTGAAGATACTTCAATGCACAATTATATAATAGCTTCCATGCACAATTCAATAATAGCTTCAATGCATAATTCTATGATAGCTTTAATGCATAATTCTATAATAGCTTCAATGCAAATTGTATATTAGCTTCGATGCATATTATTTGTACTGCTTTAATGCATATTTATATTACTGCTTCTATGCATCTTATTTCTTCTGCTTAAATGCCGATTGATGTTATACAGAAGCTTAAAACGCTAAAAGGCACGTGAATTTGATCTTGATTTGGTTTTGTTCCGTTGCTTGTATAAATTTTTGTGATACATTTTATTTGCTTCTATGAAGCTGTGTATTCAAATTTATTGTTTTATTAATTTATCTTTGCGAACCCTGGCGAATAAATTCTTGCCTGTCTTGTTTGATTCAAATTTTTTAGCGTCCGCGAAATCATCATGAAATCTTCACGCAGCAGCATCTTCATCGTCCAGGGGTTACGTATCTAAAAAGGGGCCGATAGTAGGTAGTGAGTGATCTCCAAATCCGCTTCGAACCTCTTGGATCTTTTGCTTGGCAAGAGTGACCAACGTTCGCTTCATTCCTTCATTCCTTTCTTTTGATACATCAATCCTCGGGATAAGCAATGCGATCTGGTATCCATCGATTATATCAATATTTTGGATGATTATTTACGCATGTGTTCAGAACATACACAAACCAAGCATACATTGCTCTATAAGGTCATTCCATGATTCGATCTGCGTCCTGTCCAGCCTCTGTCCATGAACGTAGGACTCATTTACGGTAATTTTACCAGCAATGTAATTAAAAAAACGTTAAAAAATGTAAGAACTTCTTTTTTTATCGGCATAATATTATAATTTATAACGCATAATACATCATTGAACTTCCAATCTTCACTTTGTAGTGCCTTATTTACCTACATAAATGTCTTATACAATCACATAAATCATCTCCCTCCTGCATATCTCTTTATCTGTTAATCCTATCTTTCTGACAGATATTATTATTATTATTTAATTTGATGAATTTTCTTCCTTGCATAGCAATATGTGCTTTATAATTCTGTTTTTTCTTTATTTTTCTATATTTTCTGATTGACAAAAGTCTTCCATTCCTGTGTAAAATTATCTTGGATTTTTTCTAGTTTATTTTCCTTTGTTGCTCTTATTATAAGTCCTATTGTTTTCCATCCTCTACTCTTTCATGTACTACTCTTACTTCTATGCCTATTTTGTATAATTTGTATTAATCAAGGGCTGTCCGGAGATAGTTGAAGTTTTCTACCTTATGGGTGGGGACGATTTGATTTTACAGCTGTATAACAGTATTTATTAAATGACTAGCTATCTTATCGAAAAATAAAGAGTTGACGACGATCATTTACATTTCGAGGAGTAAATCAAGCCCAAGTTTTCATTGATTGATCGAAGACTTGCGAAGAAAAATGGAAAATACGATTTTTCATCGTTCATCTAATATCGTATTACCCATCTTTCTTTGCGAGTTTTCAGCCGATCAACTAAATTTTGGCTTAATTTATTCCTTGAAACACAAATAATTGGCGTCAACTCTTATTTTGGCGAGTAAATAGCGATGTGTCCAATAATTATTGGTTTAGAGGTACGTGCATCTGTGCATGATCAAAACAGCGTTGTCGATGAGTTACGAAATTTTATGTATGCTTCAGATTGAATAGCTTACTACATATTCTTACGAAATGAATAGGTATTATTTTGATGAAACAAAAGTTGACAAAAATTTTTTATAATTCAAGGAATAAGTCAAGCTTAGATTAAAGTTGATTGAACAAAAACTCTCGGAGAAAAATGGGAAATACGATTTTAGATAAGTGTTGCACAATCGTATTTCCCATTTTTTTCTGCGAGTTTTCGATCAATAAATAAAAACTTGGGCTTAATTTACTCCTTGAAATGTGGAGAATCGTCGTCAACTCTTTAATTTTCGATGAAATAGCTAGTCATTAAATTAATAGAGTTACACAGCTGTTAAATCAAATCGTCCGCACCGATAAGGTAGAAAACTTTAACTATATCCGGACTGCCCTTAACTTCGTTAATTCTTCTATTAAGCATAAATAACGCCAGTCGCTCTAGTCCATTTTTATAATTTGCAAAAAGTAAATTTCTGTCTTTTTTCTTATACCTATTTCTAGTCCAACCCTACCCGCCGTCATTTCTCATATATATCCTGATGCGTTTGCATTCAAACTCAACATGTTATTTGTAAATCTAAATCTATTTTTTCTACTTTTTATTTTCTTTTCATTCCCAAATCCATGCGTACCATGCCCGCCTTTAATCTTTATACATATCCTTGTTTCTTTGCATTTAAACCGAACTTCATATTTTGAATTTGCCTTTTATTTTTTCTACATATTTTTTCCTGTTTCATGCACAAGGCCCCGCTACGTATGTGCAGTATAATTTTATAATTTAATGCATGAATAATAATCTTTGATTCAAACTTTCCACTTTATTTCTTTTGCTTAAGCCTTAACTGCTTTGACTGCCCTTTGCGCCATACCTGTCGTTTTTTCTCCGCGTCACAAACATTTATTGTTGAGGACCATACTTCTGGGTCCATGTCCTAGTCTTAAACTTCCAATGCATCCAATTCAAATTCAAAATATATGTTTCTACCCACTCTTCATTTGTAAAACTTAACATTTTCTTTTTCTTTATGTTTACTTCCAGTATATTTTTTGTACCATGTTTATCTAAGTCTTTATGAATATGTTTTGTGTCTTCAAAATGCTCGGCGCCTAAAACAACGTCATCGGATAATTTAAGACCGTGAATTTTGAGTTTGCCTACTGTTACACCTCATGTATTATTTTAGATCCACTTATCGTCTATATTACATATAAATAAACTTATAAGTACCAGGCTTCATGGGCACCCTTGCCTTATCTTTTTCATGGTTTTAAATAAATTTGTTAGCCCCTTGGTCGTAATTAACTGTTTTTTTGTATATTTTTCGATTTTTTCCAATATTTTTGTCATTTTTATACCTATCACTTGTAATTATAATATGACCCGGGATATTTTTCTATTGATGTTATCGAATTCTGTTTTAAAGTCTACAAACACAGCATATAATTTATTTGCGACTTTCTCCAGTTTACTTTCAATTAAATTATGTAGTACAAAAATATTGTATCTTGTTCTTCTTTTTGCTCTGATGCCAGCCTAACTCTCTTTTAGTATTTTTTACTGATCTACCTATTTTTCGACTTTTTCAGCGATTACAGTTGCTTGAATCTCATATGCTACATCTAAAAAGCCACTCTTCTGTAGTTTTAACACCCTTCTACTCCTTCCCTGCCTTGTGAATTTGATAGATTCTTGCTATTTCCCACGCTTCGATAGTATGTGTATTAGTTTATAAGCTATAATGTATGTTGGTCAAATAAATCACCCGAATTATTTGCAGATTCTTGGAACAGTTTTTCATAATTCTGTCTTTCCTGTGTCTTTTCTGTGTTTTATGTTTCCCAAGACATTCTTTTATTCGATGATGGATATATTCTTGTTAAAATCCTTCTAAACTTTGCTGTTGATGCATATAATCCTTTTTTTGTTTTCCGTATAATATGTATCATTGTTGTCTCTGGACAAATTTTTAAAATTCTTTTTTATGCCTCTTTTCTTATTACGATCCCTCCTTATTTTCTGTTTCAATTTTTCAATAGCTTTCCAAAACTCATTAGAGAAATACTGCTTCTGTAATACATGTAGCAAAGACATATTCAAGATCAGAAGTAACGGCGCTTTTCAAAGTAATTATATTGTATTGATCACTATGTTATTAGCGTGTGCGATATTGTTTTCTCCATCAGGAACCCTGTACAAATTATTATTTTTGGTTTATCCGGCTTTCCCTTTGAGATACAGCATTTTTTCTTTAATACGTATAAAAGTTAATCCGTCACAATATTATGTCGAAATAATCTGTGCACATTCATATAAATATTCTTGACATGCTGTGATGTTTTTGAAATTTTTCACACCCATTCTATCATAATATATGCAAGATATGAAAAATAAACGTTATACTTAAAAGTGGATCATAACCTCTCTATTAGTGCGCCTCAATATTTAGTATCTCTTTAGGAAACCCGTAAAATCGTTATTTTTGGTCTATCTTACTTTCTCTTTAATGTTTAGCGTGCTTTCTGTTTTCAAGTTTATGTTGCTACGCAATCATTTTGAAGCAAACTGGGCATATATGCACTTATTTTCTACACGAGCAAAATATTTTTTTTTTTTGATTCCATGAAGATATACCGTAAAATCTAAGTTGTGCTAGTCTTCGAACGGGTATAGAAGCATGTATGTACTATGGAGCCACAGCCAGCAACGTTGAACGAGTATATGTGGCGACTCAAATAGCGCGCGCTAACCAAACTTTTCGTTCCACTCGGTAGATGGCCAAGCCTGCAAGTAGCTTTCCCGCAAGCGTACGAAAAACTTCTGCCATATATGATCGAAATATAGCACTGCATTACACGAGATATAATTTAATAACCGACCCCTCCAACATGGGTTTTCTTATGTCAGGGGATCAGGTATTAAATTTCTGCCAGTATCACACTGGCTGGAATTTATTACCCGACCCCTCCAACATGGGTTTTCTCATGTCAGGGGGCTCTGTATTAAATTACTGCCGGAATCACACTGGCCAGAATTTAATACCCGACCCCTCCAACATGGGTTTTTTCGTTTCAGGAGGTCGGGTATTAAATTTCGGGCAGCGTTACGGTTTTTCTTCGTTAGCCTCCAGCACCGTAGCCAAGGCGTGCCATAAGAAGCATAGCTTCAAAAAGTCAGTTCTTTTTTTAGTTTCCCCTTAACAAATGGAAATAATTTACGAGGTAAGTAGGATACCTTGTAGAGCCGTTGAGGTTATGTGTCTGAAATAACACGACCACTAAACCAGAAAAAAAAGTTTTAAAACCGAAATCTATTTTAGTAACTCAATCTCAAAATCGTACACTAATGATTGGACAACTTCGTTGTATTATGCTTATTATATTCGACTGCTTACAACAGCTACCAAATAAAATACCTATCAGATATAACGAAAAATTCATTGATTTGATGCAGAATTTTATGACCTTAGAACTTACTTAAAATATCCTGCTTACTGCCTCAATCATCATAATTTGTCCAAAATAATTGAAGAAAACAGTATTTTTTTATACTGGAACAAATATTCAACTTTGAATATTCAACAAAACTTGTTACTAGTGTAACATAACTTTACAATATATCGATGATGATTTTAAGTATGTTAATGCTTAGTTCATTTGATAAACAATTAAAATAATGTGCTACATAAATTTTTGTAGATTTTTAAAGTCTAAATACCATATTATTTTGTTCAAAAAACCTAATTTTTATACTAATGAGGTTATGTTAAAAATTCCTGAACACTAAAATAAAAAATTAGACACCAATCGATTCTTCTAAATCATCTTAAGATTACATAAAAAAGGGAGGTCACAGATTGGTGAATAATTAAAGGCTGTAGCCAGTGTTAGAACTTTTTTTCTTCTTTGGCAATAGGGTCATTCCAGACATATAATCATAAAACGTTATAAAAGTATATTACTTACCTTGTGAATAATTTCTATTTTTTTGAGGCACATACCGAAAAAAATTATTTCTTTTTTTATTTTCTAGTTAGTACTTTATAAAATTGTTCTTGGCGTTACATAACCTTTAAATAAACTAAAAATGATCTTAAGTATGCTTATTTCATGTAATAAACAATGTCGATTATATGTTTTATAAATTATTTCAGATTTTTTAAGTTAAAATGCCCTACCATTGTTTACGAAAAACATACGATGCATACGTTGAACGTTGTGTTAAAAATTTCTGAACATCTAAATCAGACAACGAGCCTTTTTTTCTAAATCATCCTAAGATAACATAAAAAAAAATTGATAGTCGGTCAATAATTAAAGGCTGTTGCCGGTTTTAAACATTTTTTGTTCTTGTTTGGCTCTAGTGTCATTCCAGACACATAACCTCAGAACATCCCTTAAGTATTCTACTTACCTCATAAATTATTTAAATGAGTTAAGGGCAAATACAAAAAAACAGGCAATTTTTGTTTTTATTTTCTAGTTAGTACTTAATAATCTTGTTATTGGGGTAACATCACCTTAAGGTGGCTTCAGTGCTTAGTACCGCGCCGTACCTAGTGGGTACATAAGCAGTGCGGAGCAAGCAGTTGTTTTCAACCTGCTAGAACTTACGCGATTATTTATTAATCATCACGAAAATGGATACAAATATTTTCCAGGTGATTTAGTTCCTCACAGTTTTTGCAAACATCTTGAACTTATTTTCATTAGAGTAGGAAACAATGATAATCTCAAAATACATGTAATGCACTACTT
Organism: Copidosoma aretas; assembly: GCA_030522625.1. NCBI lineage: Eukaryota > Metazoa > Arthropoda > Insecta > Hymenoptera > Encyrtidae > Copidosoma > Copidosoma aretas. The sequence goes on from JAPYYV010002773.1 coordinate 13,922, forward strand.
CAATCGAGAATAGTCTGTTACAAATTGTTCAAATCCCAAATTTTTTTCAACAGTATTGTTCCATCACCCCTTAATAACATTATTACAAAGTTTTAGATCAAAATATTCAGAAGAACAGGTTCCAGATGCAATTTCGTAAAACAGTCTGGAGCCACCACGTATTTTTTTGTTAACATTTTCATGTATAACTTTAAAAATCAAGCGTTGATCTTGGGACACTAAAGTGCTAATCGATTCTGCGTCATATGAGCTTTCGCTTGATATCTGATTTTCTTGGATTGTGTTTTTTATTTGTAAGTGATCAGCTGATCAAAATAAAAAAATTTTATTGCTTCTCTCGTTTACACTTGTTTCACATAAGCAGAAATTTCACCCTCTAAATTTATCACCCATATCCTCTGATTACTTCAAAATAAAAAATATCATCCAAGCTAATCAGATATTGTAACAGACTTTTCTCGATTGAAGTAGTGCACTCTGTGCATTTTGAGGTTATCATTATTTCCTGCATGAAAGGAAATCAGTTTAAGATTTTTACAAAAACTAAAAAATAACATCGCCTGAGGAATATTTTCATTCATTTTGGTGATGTTTAATGAACAATCGCGTGAGTTCCAGCACGTTGAACACAACCGCTTGCTCCGCACTGCTTATGCACCTACTACGTACGGCACTAGGCACTGGAGTCACCTTGAAGCATATTAAAAAGAATTGCAAGTATGCTTATGCTTACTTGATGAAATCAACATTGTCAATAATATTATATAAATCTTTATAGATTTTTCAAGTCAAATACCCTACCATTTTTGACGATAAACATACTTTTTATACCTTCAAGGTTATTTAAAAAATTAATGAACATCTAAACTAAAAATCAGGCTTGGAGCATTTTTTTTTAAATCATCTTAAGATAACATTAACAATAGAAAATAAAAAATTGGTCAATAATTTAAGGCTGTAGCCGGTTTTGAGCATTTTTTTCCGGTTCGGCCCTAATGTGGGGCATCGGGGGCCATAACTCCCACACCACACGAATTCACAGTATAATGTAAGAAGATATAGATATTATGACGATTACAGCATAGCGTTAAGTGAACCTGTTAAAGGTTAATAAATCCTCTAAATGTACGAGAAATAGCAGACATTGAGTTTGACGGCAAAGAAAAAATCAATAGTCTATCCGCAGTCGACCGGTAATCGCCCACAAAATTTATAGTGAGCATATTTATGTTAATAAGAGCCTTACTTAATCGTATTTAATATATCGCCCTAATTATCATGACAGTGCTATGCGTAGAAAAAATTAACGAGTTTTGTTGACCACACTAGCAACTGAAAAATTTAAGCTGACAAATGGTAACAAGAGAAAAAGTAGAGGGTATTTACATTTTTAAGACATCTTAACAGTTAATCTTTTTAGTAGCAAGTGTTAGATGTGTTCGTATAAGATCAGAAGACTAGCTGGATCGCTAGCGCACTACACTAACGAGTCCCAGCTAGCGGTCGAGAACGAAACGGATCCCATCCTTTTTCTCCTACCTTCCAAATTTTTCCTTTCCTGCACTTCACGCTCTTTATTAACGGAAGCACCAAGTATGAATTTCAACAGAGGGTTAAACTTGCTTGGTATGAAGTTAATGCGAATGCATGTGTGGGCGCAATGTAATTGCACACACACACACGCTCAAAAATAATCCTGTTTAAAAAATCGAGTAAAGAAGGCGCGTCCTATATATAATTATTATTTTTCTTAACGATACAGGATTTTCAAATCCAATTTTTATAATGTACAATTATTTTTTTAAACTTTCATTACTAAGATATTTTAAACCACCCACACAATTTCCCTGAATCTTCAAGTGCTTTACTGCACACATTAAATTAAGTTCGAAACTACGTTGTGGGTTTTTTTTCCAACCTTCCGCACGTGATAATAAATAGTAAATGAAATACACTAATCTTTGAAATAAGTAAAATTTATTGACCATTTTCATTTTAATGTAGCATTTATTATTGCTAGTTGTTACTGACTCATAAACGAAAACAAATTCAAACTAAACATTAAAAAAAGGTTTTTTTGTCTTTTTTTAACTTGTTACCCACCAGCAACTAGTTTCTTAACATAAAGAGACAAGAACGCATCTTTTTAGATAACAACTTACCGACTGTACGGTAAAGCGTTGGTTTCAACTAAAGCAGATTTACAGCTACAAAAATGGAAAAAATTCAAAAAATTTCGATAAAAGTTTATTTGAGGTGACAAAAATAAGAATAAATACCTGGAGAAACAAGATTAGAAGTAACATATCAAGGCTTTACACCGCTAAACAATAGTTATTAAAAATACTGTTAGTATACGTTGATATTTACAGAAATAGGCAAAAACCTCTTATTTATATCTTTAGCAGAATAGCATAATTCAGGTGAATGTATCATTTTTCTATGAGATTGTATGCTTAGACAGGATAAACTTTTTTTTGTTTATCTGTATGTTTACAAATATGGATTTACATATAATTTATATCTATTTTTTACACTTCTTAGGAGGCATACTGACTGACTTTACACTTATGAATAACGAAGAGTTGTTGCCTGCTCGTACTCACACTATATTAAGTAGAAAGATGTGCTCACGAGTTTCAGAACAAATTCCATGCTGTCCATTTTAAGTTTATAAAAGAGATGTGACGCGGTAATTTCTGGCCCAAGGAACAGTCGGCGTGACCCTGAGCTGTCTCGGATGCCTCGCACTGAATACACTTGTACCTACCAAAAAAACCCGGAAGAACATACACGAACGCACACGACAACTGACAAAAATTCGCGTCGACTCAATACTTACTGACACGACGAACAATGGCAGCTCCTGGCTTGGCTCTGCTCTGCTACAATGATGATGATGACTCCAACCTAGAGAAAATTACGTCGCGGACGGAAAATCGGGATCATGGCGCTCTCGCAAGGGGGAATCGTCCGAAGGATTAATCAAACTTGCGTTACTACTGCTCGACACCAGACGAGAATAGGTACTTCATTTACAAAGGCGAGTCTCTTCGGTGATACGCACGATAATATATGCCGCAATAATTAACAAAATAGCAAATGGCAAGGAAAGAAAAGAACAATGGCGGAGCTAAGTTGGTGTCGCAGAAAAACGGGCGAATGCCGCCGAACGCTTCTGGAACACACACACAGACTCGCACGTCTTTCTCCTCTCCACACAGTGCCTATCACTTGCACTGGTTATCTGTTTTCTCTCTCTCTCTCTCTCTCTCTTTCTCTTTCTTTCTCTCTCTATTACGCTCGATTACGCTCACACGGTCAACGCACTACTCGACACGCTACGATAGAAGAAAAAGGGAAAACACACAGCCCTCTAAGTCGTAGCCGAACTTTATCTCGCTGCTACCAGAACTCCCAGTTCCTGCTCTCCTTCTCGTGATCACCTGTACAGCTAGAGTATCTTCCTGGATTCATGGCCGCGGCTGTGGATGCGGAAGCTGCTGATCGGGTCGAAGGTCGCCGCACAGTGGGCAAAAACAGGTATTTCTTTTTAAAATCATAAATCTCCAGAACGGTTCAAGATAGAGCCATAAATCTTCCTAAAAATTATAGCTTATTTGATTTAATATAGAGGAAAAATATCACAAACTGCGTCAAAAGGTCCCCTAACCTCAAAAAAATGGAGAATCATGGAACAAATTCCAGTTTTTTAATTCGAAACCATAAATCTCTTAAACGAACATAGATAGACTCATGAAACTTTTTATAACATTTAGCTGTTGATACGAGGACAACATAAAAACTTTTTCAGCGTAGTGCAGTCATTCCCTATCCTGCAAAAAAGGTTAATTAATAAAAAGTATAAGTATTTCATTAGGTATCCTAAGAAACTAAAACAAACAAAAATATAATTTTCAAACAATATGGTTATGAAACCAGAAATACTTAAAGGTTTTTTTTATTCCGTCAAGATATCTCCTAACCTAAAAAAATGAATAAATGGTAGAAAAGATATGTTTTTCTCTTAAAAATCGTGAATCCTATGACCTAAAAGTGATAGAAAAAAATAGCTTTCTGTCAAACTCCACTTAATAACGAAAAATGAATAAAAAATTTAGTCTTATGATATAAAGTAGTATCTAACCTACAAGAAACTGTTCAATCATACAAAAACACGTGTTTCACAATTCCTAATCAAAAAACTTATGAACTAATAGAGTTAGGATCATATCACTTTTTTAAGTATCGAATTTTTTCGTCATAAAAACAGTGTTCCCTCTCAATGTGTAAAGTCCTATTCTAACCTATAAGAATAAAAAGATTATGAAAAAAAAATATCTCAAGTAGAACTGCCTGTTTTCTAAACGAACAAATATTTGAGATAGTGGCTCATAAACTTGTAAACAATTGAGAGAGAGAAACTGGGAGCACACAAACATTTAATCTAATACTGAAAATATTTATCCTAATCTACAAAAACAAATTTATGATAATAAAAACGTGATTCTCTATTCAAAACATTTAATTAAAACTAAAAAAAAAAATGACTATACAACTTTTCTAAGCTGACAACTTATTTAACATATAATAAGTAAAAAAACTCGATCCAATACTGTACAGGTATAGCCAGTACAGTTATATCCTCACCCAAAAATTCTGTGGAATAATGAAAATAATACACTTTTTTCAGTTAAAATGTAAAATCTCTAGATTGAATAGGATAATATCAAAGATCTTTCCAAGTAATAACATTTTAGAAATGATTAAAAATTTCATCTCCTAGTTCTAGCTTATCAATAATAACACGAAAAAATAATAACATAGAATTTTTTTTGTATCGAAATTGATGCTCTCTCAGAGTGGTATTCAAACAAATTTTCGAAGCGTTATGAATAAAAAATGAGAAGTAGACAAAAAAATTGTCGAATAAGGTAAATACTTTTCCTTATCGACAAGTACGGTTTAATCATGAAAGAAAACAGTATTTATACTTTGGTATGTGGATCTTTTTACAATGATAGTAAAGGAAATTATCCATTAAGTAACTTAAAATGTATATAAAAGCATAACTTTTCGTTATAGACGATAAAACTACATGCGCTTTAATGTTATATGCCTCATAACCGTTTAGCGTATTGAAGAGTTGAAAATTCAAATAAAAGTTTGTTGTAGAAAGAAATTGTGCTAAATCATATGACCTTTCTGTACAATGATAATTTCTAAGGGGATTTGTATATCGCCTTACTTTATTTTTTTTCAAGTAACTGACTATTCAAATATAAAAATTTTAATTTAAAAAAAATGTATTATCTCGTGATTTTTTCATTAGAAAGTGTGAGTTCCGCACTAGTAAACGAAATTTTTTGGTCTGTTAATTCAAAAATTTTATTACTTAAGAAGTTATTCAATCTTATCTCTATTCGTTCTGGAGATTCGAGATTCCAAATGTAAAAAGTGTATTATTTTAGTTATATTACCGTATTCGTGGGTGAGCATACACCTGTACACGTTGTATTTGTTGAAAGCTGAGAGAAGTTTTATGATTATTGTTTAATTACAGATTAGACTAATAGTTCTAAATAAAGAAATACGTCTTTATTGTGAAATAACTATTTTTATAGTATGATATGTCGTGTCTTACTCACCTTGTTCCAAGGTAGCAAAACACGACACATAAATACTTTGCAAAATCTTTAACAAAGGACTGGAGGAATGAGGCGGATAGTATACTTAACAGCATGCATAACTCATAGAAACAACTTCATAGAAAGAAAATGGCATATATTGTTTCAACTTTGATATTAGAAAGTTACACAAATATAAGTAGCCCTACTGTCCGACTTCCTAACTCAACTTATTTAACTCCAGCCCTACCGGTGTGGGATCGGCAGTTGCTGCTCGGCACGATGCTCCGGACGTTATGGATATAGGAAT
>JAPYYV010002774.1:0-21180 GCA_030522625.1 Copidosoma aretas
CATGTGACGGAATAGGTGGAACATTAAAACGACTTGCTGCTAGAGCTAGTCCTCAAAGAGTAAATAATCCGATCCGCACTCCGGAAGAGTTGTTCAATTAGGCGTCTGAAGCTTTACCAAATATAACGTGTCGCTATTCAACTAATAATGATTGTGAAGCGGAAGAAGATAGATTATCAACGCGTTTCCAAAAAGCTATAACGGTAAAAGGCACGTTAAAGTATCATTGTATAGTTCCAACCTCTCTTCAAGAATTGGAAGCAAAGCAATTCTCATTGTATGAAAAGAAAACTAATGTGAAAATTTTAAAATAAAATAATACAATACGCGTATAGTATAAGAGTAAATGTAAATATTGTACAATGTGACTTAGAACGAAGTACTTATTCACTAATAATGATGTATTAAAATCATAATGAATAACACTATTCATTTGCTACAATAACATTTTGTATTTAATAATTTTTTTATTTCATTACGCATGAGGGTAATTGTGCTTACAAATATTGTTTTACCAAAGATGTCAAATAATAATTTATGAAACAGAAAGAGAAGATAAGGGGCAAATAAAGCGTGTGATAGAATCCGCGCGCCTATAAGACGTGCCGCGCTACATAAATTAATTTTTTTCAAATAGTAATAATTATTTTACCATTGAAAAAAAAGTTGTTTTTGATAGGAAATTTGACGTAGAATAGAATACAACAAGTATTACTAAAAACTCGCTACGAGGGGGTGGGGGGGCAATAGTTGAAAATCAATTTAAACATTTTAATTGTTGATAACAATCTTAAATTGTTAATTATTTTTCTTAGAAGTACTTTTTTCTTAAAGCTTATTCTTTTACCTTTAAAATAAAAAAAAATACAGTCTGTAGCTTAAATAGTACCGGAGTTATGAATATTTGAAAATCCCTTCTACAGCCAAAAATCACCGAAATCGCGGAATTTCAATCCTTTTTAGCGTCTAAAATATTGTAAGAAAGAAGAAAAAAAAAAACACTTGTCTCTTTTTTTTCAATATAGAACCCGTAAAAAAAGTTTCAGCAAAATTAAAAATGTGTCGGTCAGAAAGGTGTTCGGTTTGTAAAAGAACGTCCGCAATATCTCTTCCATAGTGTTGTGATATAATTAAGTTCAAACATGATAGTAAGTCAAAAAATAATATTATTAGTTCTGTTTGTCCAAACAGTGTTCTTCTAAATAATTTTGGATAGACTTACAACTAAAAATTTACCAGCCAACCGAATAAATAAGCTAAATATTATTTATCAGATAATACAATTAGTACAATTACTATTTCTAAGGTTACTCACAATAATAAGCCCCAAGTCAAGAACAACAAAAAAACAAGAGATAAATCGTACACAATTACAAAAAATTGAGTGATTATGTTTTTATTAAAGTATGTAACAGGATCGCATGCATAAACCAAAAAAGCCTGATTTAAAAATTTGGTAACAATTATTGCATAAATTTCATAACAATCATCTTTTTATAGATATAAGTATTACTATACAGAGGGTTGGCGCATGTAGCGCGCAGAGGAGCGGAGCCCCACTAGTACACACACGCACACACACACACACACACACACACACACACACACATATATATATATATATATATATATATACGAGTGCAAAGAAGAAAACAAAGTATCAGCAAACCATGTCCCATTTAATGCCAAGCAGGGCAATACTGCTTAGTAGCAAACACAGTTGTTATTTCTGTAACTGGCACAGGTAAATCATATATTTCTCATATCTAGTGCCAATTAATTCTATGAATTATAATTTAATGTAATGTTGTGCTTATTGTAATGATTATCATGAAAAAACTTATTCATATCGTATACTTGCTTGGACATGGATCGTCAAGAAAATCTTAGAAGTTGGAGATCCTTTGGTTAGTAGCCCTATGGTTTTGGTGATGGCAGCATCGTTACAAATTTGGAAACAAGTAAATAATTATGACGATCTTGATATTACGACGCAAGTATGAGCAACGTGTTAGACAGCATAAAAACATGATTAAATAAAAAAATTTTGGGGGGCCTTATGCAGAGAAGTGTATCTATTTTGAGAGTATGCCTGGATAGTAAAAAAAGCAGAAAAAGCAAGTAAAAGTATTTTGAGGAGGAGTTAAAATTGTTATTGCTAGTTCAGGAAGACTTGAAGATTTGAATAAAGTGGAAAATCAGATGTTAAATGTGTATCCTACTCCGGATGAAGCTGATCGTATGCTGTACATCAGCTACAAAGCACAAATCAGAAAAAACTTGTTCGGTGTCTATCAAGATAGTACTTTTAGTAATAACATCATAAATTGCTTGTATAGTTATTATCTTATGAACAATTTACGTAAAAATTAGGAAAATGTATTTTTACTCGCTACATCGTACAGTGGAACTTTGCCCCCTGGCCTTTAACGATAAGCTCCATCGTATATAGAGAACCATGCTACTGATTGTGCTGGATCAATAGATTTGAAAGCTGTGCCTCCAGTCACACAAAAAATGTACATTGCTGACAAAGAATACGAAATAAATATGGTATAATTGACTTTTCTTTCTCGTCTTCCATGTATTCCCTCAATCCGGGGGCGTTTGATTATTATTTATTTAGTTACAGGAGTTCTTTCAATACATGGCTCTTTATGACAAAGCAAACATAGTTTTGGGAAAACAAAATGCAGTAGTTGACGATCTGGAGAACGATTTGACTATTTCTAGCACGAGATGCCAAAGCCAGATGAATCATAAGAATCGTGAACAGTCTAACATAGAACAAGCTACAGAAGATCTGAAAATAGTTATGATCGAGCTGTTTTTTCCACTGATGTAGCAAGTCAATTAAGATTGCACATAAACACAAATTTATGGACAATGGACTTTAAGTGACTAGCAATGTATCGCGTGTGCTGATAAGATTAAAAGATTCCTGTTTTTTTATTGACTATCATGTTTTGACTTGTGCATCTAATTCATTGAACACATCTTTAACTTCAAACATCACTACTAATATATTCTAATTTCGAAATACGATTCAAGTTCTTGTGTTCTTATTAAAAAATCTGGATTCATATTCATCCACATAATAGTACCAAAAGATTTTTAATGTTATAAAAAAAATTTGGATGAGAGAAGTACATGTTTGAATTGTGACCATTGACTTAAAAGGAATCATTCACATGGAAAACAACTGAGACTATACATAAACTAATACGCTAGTATCACATACTTGAAGACACTGAATATTGCAAGAAATAATTTTGTTATTAGTGCTTGTATAATAAAAAGTGTATTAATCAAGATTACTTTGCTTACATATAATCTGAGTTGACTTTTATGATCAGACTTAGGTTTTAAATTCATTGAAAAGAGCTATAACTGTATTTACCACCAATACTAGTTCCTGATTTACTATATTGATAAAATTTAGGATGCTTGTGCATCTTATTGATTTTTAAATCTTCGTATTTGATTTTTAACAGCAGCAATTCATTATTTTTTGATAATGAACGAATCTGTACACTTACAGCTCTGCATTTTACGTTTATGCAAAAACTAATCTGCACGACTTACTTATTTCCTTGAATGAAAAGAATAGAACTGTTAAATTCCAGTCATAGGAGGTACTGGATATGTTAGTAGTGTATTTTTCTAATAAAGTAAGCTGGGTTGGTACAAACAACAACGCTTTTTTAATGTTATAGTATTGGTCATTCGTCATTGTATATAAAAATTTTTTTAACTGCATGGAAAAGTTATGTGATTCATGCAGTACGAATATTTTTGCAGTGGAAAAATTTATGGAGATTCATGGTGAGTGATAGTGGAATTTTCTACGGACAAAAGGTTTTGTGTACATAACTATCATTATAAGAATTGGAATGCGTTTGATCATTTAAATAAAAGACATACAAGTTTTAGTATGTTGTAGTAAAAAATGCGAAGCTTAAAATATCAAAAAATGATCTTACTATTTTTTAAACTCAGAGTTTTATAAAATTATTAATTTATGTATACAGACTAAATATTTCAAAATTGATTCACACAAAGTAGTGAGAATTCGTAACCTGTAAAAGTAGATTTCAGATTAAAATTTCGCGGTTCCAGCCTCTGTCGATAACTATACAGACAAAAGATGTCACAACAATTTTAAAACTACCTTATATACCACCTGTACAGTTTCTGATATAATTCCTAAAACAATCCAAATTATTAAGAAATGCAAAAATTACTGACTGTGACCTTTTATACTGCATCAATTTCTGAGATTTGTACGTAATGTACATCTTTTTTTAGTCGTACTTAACCCTCTTAACACCGCCATCCATACCATGTGGCCATGTAACAGAACCCTTTCCTATCGAACCAACAATATAAATATATCTACGTATATCAATAGATGTTCCATATAAATACAAGTGATCCACATATTTTCATGTATATTACATTTCTGGAGAGAAACTATTAGTTAGCAAGCCTGTATTTATTTTTGAAGTGACATTTCCTTAGGCGCGTTATGCAGGGGGTAAAACAACCATTTTAGCATTCCCTCTCTCTCTAAAATGTGTAACGCAAGAGCATTTGGAAATGTGTAACGGAAGTGAATTCAATACATACCGGAAGTGAGTTTAAATTCTCATTGTCTCTATCTTCAAAATGTGTAACGTAAGTAAATTTTACTTCTTGAATTCCTTAAAAAAAAGAAAAAAAAACACAACATTTTTTACAAGGTTTGAACTTACGACCTTTTCCACGTGAGTCGAGCACCGTATCCATCTAGCCACGAGCTATCTCTTTCAGACTACTACTATTACTGCCTCTTATACTGTGGTGCATGATATATTTTTTATATGAAAGTTTTATTTACTGTTTATGAATTAATTTGTTTTTATAATTTTTTATGAATTCTTTTTTTTATACATAATTAAACAATTTTTTTCGAAACTTTTAAAGCAAAATTTTAGATTCATTTACAGGCATGGAAAAAGAGAGAGGGAGCCAAATCTTTGTTTTCATTATTAGTTGATTCATACGAGATTCTATGGATAAATTATTTGATTATCTTGCGTCTTATTCTGTCAAAATTTAAAAAGTTAAGCAACAAAAGTGGGTCGGTGACTGCTCCAGTCTCACCGTTCGTCTTGAGATTCCACTGCACCTATATCATCAATATGTAGTGTTCTATATATACTGTGTAAGTGCAGGGGTCACAAAAGGTGATAGAATTACAGTCAGATCACCATGCTAAAAATTTTTGGTCCTGGTAAGCTGACTGTAATTCTATCAGTTCTGAGAGCGCTGATATTACCGTGTGTTTAGTGTGTTTGTGTGTACGTATGTACATACGTGTAGATCTATGTGTAAAAGTGTGTAAATGTGAGCGCATGTGTGTGTTATACGCACATGTAAATACTTGTTCTTACTTTTATTCAAATACAGTAAAAAATTACCAAAAAATGTTTGCAGGCTCAGCAGACCGATGCAGATGCCCATTATTTATTAAACAGGTTGTTATAATGACTTAACCTTAAACTATTTGTAAATATGTGACATTAAAAATAATAATTCTTATAGATTTTGTAAAGGGCAAAAAAATCATCGTGGAGCATAAGTAGAAAGGTGCTTGTAATGTAAAAACATAACCCTAATTTACAGTATTTTAGATATATCCATATTAAGATGATATAAAAAAATTTTGAAACAGATAATAGCATGTTAAGGAAATCATAAGCAGTATGCAGAAATAATTATTATTGGGTTCGTTCACACATAACCTAAAAATAATTAAAAATACCAAATATCCTAATTAGGAAGCCAGATAGGCTGAAAATAACCATTTTTACGGGTACCCTTAAGGGTAAATGAATATATTGTTGGACGAACTGAGCAGATTTAGTCGACGTTACGTCATAACCGTAATTTTCCTAATTTCAGGTATGTCTTGGTAATAAGGAGGTAAAAAAATTTCGAAAAAAATTACAACACGTTTAAGATATAAATACGATTACGTACAAGTCATTCTAAAATAATTTTAGGACAGCACAACCTTTAAAAAACAAAAAATACGATATATTTCGATGGGTAAGCAAGATAGGTCGAAGAAAACAATTTTTACTATTCAATGCAAACATGCATACGTTATTTAGAAATGATTTTTTATATTATTCAGATACAACATAACCCTAATTAGACTAACGTTTTTGAGTTTCTTTTCTTTTAGAATAAATTCCTTGCATCTCTTGTATGGTTTTCTTTATTTGCCATGCTATTTACGCACATGACTTCCATCTCACATTTATCACTCCCTTTCTTTTATTCTCTCTTTTAATACATTTGTACACATTTATTAAAGTTTGCTATTCTCACTTCTGCGGTGTGTCACACGTGTCGCTCCCAATTTTTTTTCTTAATTCGTAAATAGGGTAATTTTTTAGGTTAAGCTCCATTCACTGCGGCAAGGGTCCGGTCCTTCAACGTTCAACTCTGCCTAAGCACTCTACACCATATGTATGTCACATTATTATACAGATATATCGATGTACGGTGTATAGTACTTGTGCAGAAGTGTCCTGTGTGGGGCTGGTCCCTTGCGTGTTTGTAACATATTTTATAAAAAATATGTTTATCATCCATTTTATATGATTAAATTAAAATTTATTAATGTAAATGATTTTTCACTGTATTCTAAGCCTTCTTTATTTTTATATATATATAAATACATATATCTATTTTAGGTGTTGTTTACGGGACTAAGAATAAGTGTGTGAGTATATGTGGCAAGTGCGAGCGTGACATAAGATATGTTCTCAGCGTAGGAAGTTATTTGGAAAAATCGGAAGATTCAATAAATGCGGGCAGTCTTTCACTAGCCAGCCTGGCCGCACGTCCTGCCATGGCTATACTCTGTTTTTTCTCTTATCTACATACTATATTTGTTATGATGGTTCATTTATTAAATGGAAAAATATTTAAGAAGCATATCGTCATGGTTTTGTGCCCAATCACCCACTGACTGGTTTTTTTTTAGACATCAAAAAGAGGAGGTCCAAATGTACTAGATAAGGACGAGACTCATCATGAGAAGAATTTTTAAAGAAATACTTAAACGACAACTTTTAAAGCTTCTAGCCACTCTTAACACACAGTGTGAATATTGCAGAAAATGCACTGATAAATAATAAAATCGAGAACAAATACAGTTGTTTCAATCAATATAATTTGTATATCAGCCCGAGGTCAGAGAGTGCTAACTTCGAAAGAAATGTCGGATGCAAGAATGACTCCTGCACTTTATATTCCGCGTTACCATCCTTGTTTCATCTTAATTGCACACACGCTTGTTCCAAATGCATGCATATAGCACATAAGTGATCAAATTTTATCCTGCGCTGCCAGCCTTTATGGCTACGATCGTTGGCGTAGTCATACAAAAGTGTCCTGCAGTCGATCTAGGACGAAACGTAAGTTAGATTCCCCATTTTTTCCTCTTTTCTCCTCACGCTCCGCCAAGCATGTTGGACCAGTATTATCATTGAAGTTACTTTGGTATGTGAGTAATCAATATTACATTGAACAAATCAATTGGTTTGGCTCTCGACAGACCGGTTGCGTATTGCACAAAGTGCACTCTTGAACACAATTATCATTATATTTATAAGTGTGCCATCATCATTATTATTAACATCATGACTCACATCATCATTATTGGCCTTATTACTTTTATCATGATCTTCAGCGGCCTAAGCATCATCATCACCTTTATCATCATCGTCTATTCACTATTAATATCATGACCGTGATAGACTTAAGAGCATTATTATTTACATCAACATTATCATCTCAATCATTGATATTAGCTCCATCATCATCATGTTCTTCATCATCATCCTCATTATGATCACCATCATAATCATCATTATGATTCTCTTTATCCTCACTATAATTATTATCTTAATTATTATCACTATAAGTCTTATAATCATCGTAATCTTTATCATCATCATTATCATCATATTTTAATTATTATACGCATTAATAAACATTATCATCATCATAATTATCATCATTATCTTTAGTATTATCATCGTTAATATTGTCAATATAATCAGCATCCTAATGATCTTAAATACCATCATCTTCATCATCATCATCATCATGATCATCATCATCATCATCATAATCCTTACTATCATAATCGTAAACATCTTTTTATACATAATGTTTGTCATATCCATTATCTACGTTACCACTAACAATACTATCATCATCATTTTTATTATTATTATGATCGTTATTAGTATCATCATCATAATCACCATAACCTTCATTGCTTTTTTCATCATAATCGTCATTGTTATCAATACTGTAAACATCATGACCGTTGTAACCTTTACCGGCATTATTACTAACAATATTATCATTGTCGTCGTTAAAATTTTTATTATCATCAGTGTAAGCATCATCTTTATCACAATCATCTATATCATCCTTATTATCCACACTTACATTGTAATCGCTATCATCGTTGTAATCATTTTTACTATAATTGTTCAAATATTAACGCTATTATCATCCAATCCTTATCCTCATTGTTATTATTTTTATCATCATAATCATCTACATGATCATAATTATCATCATCATTATCGTCATCATTAGTATCATCATTGTTGTCGCCATTATAATCAGCATTATTATTATCAGCACACTTTATCATCATCATTACAATCATTATCATCAGTATTATCATCATTGAAATAACTGTGTATGTAAGGATCAAAGTCTGCCAAAGACCATGTCTAGCCGTGGACATTCAAAAACGGCCACTGCTAATTATGGTCGTTCAAATAGTAGTATAAAACGACTACGGCAGGCAGTGGTCGTTATCTGATATTATAAAAACGGTTATCGCTAGCCGTAGTCATTTCACAATGGACAAAGTCCGCGCTGCCTTTTCTTTCTTTTCAGCGAATAATATGTGTAGTTTAATTTTTAATATTTTGAATTGTCTGTAAGTAGGAGTAGGAGTATCAAAATTATATTTTTAATCGTCTTACAATACTTTATTTAAATACAAAACTGAATTCTTCATTCTACATACATGATTTGGCAGTAAATTTAGTCCTTAATGATATTTAAATATTATAAGTGTACAATTTGAAAAATCTTGTTTTTTTGCTAAAATTCACTTCGAATACTTTGATTTAGATTATAGTAAAGTGTAATATTTTTTTCTTTTTACCAGCGAAGCTTTATAATTTAGCACCCATTTATAATAACCATCTGGTTCTAGCCTGATAATCGATCAAGTCCATCTTAAATTTACTATTCAGGATTTTGCTGATGATCGACTTTACTACAACGCCATTTTTTGTCTTTGTTTTAAACTAAAATTGCTCACAATGAGTTAGGTATATTTCTATGGTTGCCCGGGTATCGATGATCCATTTCTCACTGATAGCCCGCTCCATAACTACAGTTAAACAGAACAAAATCGTAAGTATACATAATTTTAGAATACGTACTATCAAAACAAAGTAGGTATGACAATACTTAATCTTTGACGACTTCAAAAGATCGACAAAGCTTGTTACACCAATCATCCGTACTACGCCATATTATTTCAACGGACGTTTTTGTGTACGATTTTACAACTTGTTTTTGTCTTGAAAAGATCAAGCTTCTTGAACTTTGGCAACGTATTTCCAATGTCTTACAGGTGGAAAATAAGAACTGTTATCTTCAGCGTCACAAACGAATTTTTCTAATGTAGCGTTAAACTCCTCTATTTAATTCATTGGAAAGGGGCCGAACACAAACCACGTGGTCACTTCAAGGGGTGAAGGGGTATGGCAAGATACTACGTGAGGCTACGTGGGGACGGTAGGGGTCGAATTCCTAGCTACGTGGTTCATCTATTCAATTAAATTATAAAAATTACTAAGTGTAACAAGGATATGCTTTCAAAATAAGCGCGTGAAATTATAATATTGACTAACAGAAATGATTACTGACACACCCGCGGTCGGTAACGAAAAACTGTATTCTGTATTCCGGCCTTTTCCAAACCTTTTCCGGCAGGCACCGTTTTGTTGTGAAAATTACATCTAACTTCGAGTGTTATAGTGTGTACGTCTTCTCTTTCTGTATTAAGGGGGTAGTGTCACAATATATAGTCAATGCCTGCTCCGAAATACATTATGCGTCTAAACAGACAAGTAAAAATAGATGTGGCAACGTTGCATAAGTTAAAAACCCTCTGTATATTGATATCTATAAATAAGTACACTAGACGGAAAGATATTCGTGCCCCGTGAAATTTAAATTCACTAATGCAGGGGGTTATGTAGGATGACCAGCCAATTCAAAAATAGCATTCAAATTTTGCTCCGCACGAATATCTTTCCGTCTACTGTACGTTCCAATAATGCAGATCCCCTACTACATTACAATGGGACGTTACAACATCTTTACAATTATTCGAATAATTACCTTTAATTTGTCATAGCTAAGAAACGGTAAAGCTACAGATGCCGTTCTTGGAATATGGAGTTTAAAATTTAATATTTTATATTTTATTTTAATTTCAGCAAAGTCTTAAATTTTTTCGAATCGTAATCAGTAAAATGCTTTTTCTCCCATAAGAGTACGTGTTAAATAAATAATTTATTTCTCGAAAACAATGCAGCTAGCGTGTCTAAAATTGTAATATGATATTCTATATGTAACTCTTAGTTCATATGTTACTCTACGTTAATTGTTAGATCATAAAATTTTTTCTAAGCGTTCCTACATTTTTTAATTTTGAGACACTACCCCCTTGAGGGGGTTGTCATGGTACAGTTAACGTCAAGAATTAGTTTTTGGTTTACATCCTTTCAATATAAGTATTTTTATACGCAACACGTGAATAAGTATAATTTACCTGTACCTCTATAGACATATTAAAAATAACGTTACGCAGTAGCCTTTAGTCGATGAATCCTTAAAACGGTAAAGCTAGGCTTACTGAAATTTAAAATGATAGTTTTAATTAGGGTTAACTTTATTGTATACTTTTTTTGTGAAACTCTAAAGAAAGTTAACCGACTTAGAAGTAAAAACGTGTCTTAGAACCAGTGGGCAACGACCTCTCCAGAAGAGCCTGTGTTTAACCGTAAATCATTGCGATTTAATTTCTTAAAAACTATGAAGCTAGGCCCACTGAAAATTTAGACATGTTATGTGTAGTGATAAACTGAGTGTGATAAAATTTTTTGAAGAATTTCTGTAGAAAACGAAATATTACGATAACCTTCTTAAGCACGATCTGCAAAAAGTTTTTACTTTTTACTCAACATTTAATTTGAATTGAGCATACGTACATGAATTTTGATCGCAACATAACTCTCTATAGTCGTTTTTACGATGCGTACTGCAAGGATTGCACCAGTTATTTCTCCGGAAAAATCCACAGGATAGTGCAAATAAGATTAATTATTATATTGATGTGTAAAATTTAAAGTTTATATAAAAAGTTGAAAATGCGTCATACGCATTGTACGTATAATGTAGAATATTTACAATTCCGTTGATTAAATAAAATAATATATAAACATACGTACACATGTACACACACACATCCACGCACATATATATATATATATATATATATAAATATGTATATATACAATATATATGTATATATATATATACAATATATATGTTCGTGATAAAATAGAGTAGTTTTTAACGGTAAAAATTATCTTTTTTTAGGTAGAGGGTACAGAAATAATCATTGTTGAAACCACGTGCTCGAAGGGGTTCGGGGGTTGAGATTAGCTACGTAGAGCTGCGTAGGGGTAGGGAAGTGTCAAAAATCAAGAAAATTGAGGCCCGGTGTTTTGTGTACGGCCCCAAAATCAAGCATATTATTACACTGACGAAAAGATCTTAACTAGTTCATAGTCCAAAAAAAACTAAGCAAGACATTGTTAACGTGGACATTTCTTATGCGTATACTTTAAAATATATATTATCTGCAAAGGCTAAGTTTAATACCATGACTTAATCTTTACTTACATATTGAAGTTATGTTCTTGAAATAAAATTGCATATATGTAAGTAAAATACTAAGTTATAAAAATTTTATCATATTATGAATAAAATGTACTGCAAAATCATGTATGTACGATGGAAAATTGAGTTTTGTATTCAAATAAAGTATTGTAGGGCCATTAAAATATATTTGATACTCTCTCTTTTGAATAGTAATCATGTATAATTTGCATAAATAAAAGCATTGTGCAACTAATATTGATTTAATAATAATTTACGAATGTATCAGGATAATAATAATAAGCTTCGTATGCAATTTGCTGAATAGTGAAAATAGGCTAGGTGGACTTAGTACACGGTCAAGTGACCACGGCTAGCAATAGTCGTTTTAAAATTTTAAAACACAACTGCTAGCTGTAGTTGTTTTATGCTACACTTTAAACAATCACGGGTAGCAGAAATCGTTTTTAAATGTGAACGACTAGCCGTGCTCATTGGCAGACTTTGATCCTAACATATGCATCTTGACCGTTACCACTATTATCAGCAACATTACTAAAATAAATATGATTTTTATTGACGTTATAATCATCACCATTTTCTTTGTCACAATCATCATCATCATCATCATATTCATCATCGATATCATGATTATCATGATTCTTATCATCATGATCATCATCATAATCATCATTATCATCATCATTATATTCATCATTATCATGATCACTATCATTATCATTAATATCCTCATCATCCTCATCATTATTATATTTGTTATCTAAATCATCACCATAATCATCGTCATAGTCGTCATCAACATTATCATCATCGTTATTATGATCATTATCATCATAATAATGATCATCCTTTTTAGCGTAATCATCATAATCATAAACATTATGCTTATCATCATCAATGATATCTTTTCTTTCATCAAAACCATCTTTACCATCACTATCATTATTATTATCATTATTATCGTCGTAATAATTAGCAATACTATCATTTGTATCGTCATAATCATCATTATTATCGTCGTTATTATTATCATCATCATTATTATCATAATTATGATTATCACTATCATCACTATGCTACTTCAATGATCATCATTATTGATATCATCAACGCCATCATCACTCTCATCATTATCATAATCTTCATTGTTAATATTACTATCATGTCATCAATATCATAACTATCCTCATGTTACTTATCAGCATTACAGTCATTATCTTCTTAATTATTATTATTATCATAATCGTCATCGTCATCATTGCTAAAAACATCAAGACATCACTGTTTTCAGAATTTTCAATAACAATATTATTTTGATGGTCATTATATAATCATCTATATAATTATTATCATTGTCACTGTTGTCAATATCTACATCAGCATCATCATCGTTCTCATCATTATCGTAATAATCACTATTATAATTTTTAATTGTTAGAGCTATTATCATCATAATCGTTATTATAATCATTATTATTATCATCATCATTACGATCATCACCATCATCATCATAATAATTATTATCATAATTACCATATCAACTATGATAAACTTTTTAGATAATATCATCATTATCATCATCATCCTAAACGCTTCGAACATCATGACCGTCATTGCTATAATCGGCATCATCAGTAACATGAGAATCACTATCATCTACATCATTATCATAATCATAGTTTTTATCATCATGATGATCATTATTATCACCATAGTTATCATATTTCTTATAATTATTAGCAGTAACGTCATTACTATGATTATCATTATCATCAGCATGATCAGTAATAACACTATTATGGTTATGGTTTGCATCATAGTCACTATACACATCATTAACATCATTTTTATTATAATCAATATCCTTATAAGTAATGTTATTATTCTTATTTTTTTTATGAATTGTTTATTTATTTAAGTCGGTATTATTGTTATATGAACAATATTTCTATACATTAGTCATTTTTGGTATCGCTTATTTTACTAGTATTATTCGTATTACAATAATTATTCTTGTTATTAACGTTCTTAATATTTATAAAAATATTGATATCGTTATGATTATTGTCATAATCATCACCATCATGACTGTCATTTTTGTGATGATGATTATTTACAGTATCATAAGCATTATCATACTAGTAATTGTTATTGTTATCATCAGTGGCTTATCAAGATTATGATCTTCAATCATGTCATTCAAATAAACATCGTCATTCTTGTCGTCATTATAATCATTATCATTTTTATTATGTTTTGCATCTTTTTTTTCCACGTTATCATCAGTTTCTATTATTGGTATCACTATTATTAGTTTCATTATCACATTTATCATGTTTATTGTTCAAATTAACATTACAATGTATATCACTTTTATTAAGTTCATTATAATAATGTATATGATATTGATCACAATTATCATAAAGATCATCATTTTCGTTATATTACCTTTTTTAGTATCGTCAGAGTAAATATTATAATCGTCTTCATCAACATAATTATAAGCATTATCATTTTACCACCATGCGTGTTGTTACCATATATAACATGTATATCTGAGTTTCCTTGGTTAGTCATCATCCATGGCACAATTATTATCATCATCATCATCATCATCATCATCAGGATTTTCAGTTAAGTAATTAATTTTTTTCTTTTTGTTATCTTTATTATGATTATCTTAAGCATTTCTTAAATTAAACAGTATAAGTTTGACATCAATACTGTAACTTTTTTTTTCTATTCTGATTATGAATAACATTCTATTGCATTTTGACAATTTTGTTGTTTTATGATTGTCATGATGATTAACGATATTATAATTAATAAAGTAGTCTTTATTGTCGCTATTAGTCCATGCAAGATATCATTCGCATGTATATCATTATAATTATCGCCATAAAAATCAATATCATGAGAAATGTTATCAACTATTATTAGTTTCATGGTAGTCACTGTTACATTACTTATAATCATTATTATAGTTATATTTAGCATGACCATAGACCAAATTTTAATTATCATTATAATAATTATTATGATCATTTTTATTATTATCCGTACGATCATTAATATCATGGTGATCATTATTTTAATCATCACTATCTGCATCATGATTATTATAAAAATTATTGCAATTACTCTCTTGATAATTATTGTCATCGCCATCATTATTTGTAGTTATATTATTGCCTTTATTTGTATTTTATAAAACTTTACTAATATATAATCTAAGTCATTAGTTATCTTAAATTATTCATGGTAGCATCATAATTATTAGAATTTTTGTTATAATTATTACTGATAACATCAGTGCAATTATAATCCTACTGGTCATCATTAATACTATT
This sequence comes from Copidosoma aretas, assembly GCA_030522625.1. Classification (NCBI taxonomy): domain Eukaryota; kingdom Metazoa; phylum Arthropoda; class Insecta; order Hymenoptera; family Encyrtidae; genus Copidosoma; species Copidosoma aretas. Next base: position 15,421 of record JAPYYV010002774.1, read on the forward strand.
TCCTTAATCTTTACCTCATCATTATCATAATTTGAGTTTTTATTAACATTATACTCCTTGTCGACATAATTGTGACGATTATCAGTGACTTTTATAATAATACAATACTAATTTTTGTTGTGTTTGTTTTAATATTGTCATGAGTATTACCTGTAAGTAACATTTTTATTACTATAATCGCTTTTCTTATCATTGTTGTTTTCTTTGCAGCGATTATTATTATTTTAATCTATAATATGGCTTTTACGAGGGAGAATATTATTAATCGAAATAAAAGCATCCTTATTATAATAGATATGACTATTGTCAAAACTTTTGTTATTATTATATTGGCTTTTTTTCTTCGAAAATTATTACCATATTTTTAATCATTGTTATTATAATTATCAGCAATGACTTTTTCGTAATAAAATCGGACTTTTTGTTATTGTTATCTTAATTGTTTCTTTCATAGACATCACAATAATTAACCCCTTTATGTATATTATGATAACTATTACTTCATGCAAATATGATTCGAGGATATGCGATGATATAATCACATATACAACGAGTCTAATGGTATTTACCTATAAAACTGTTATTTTAACGTGCAGTACGTAGCCTTCATATGTGATAGAAATTGACATGCATCAAATAGTCCTGTTGTTAATAAACATCGAATTTAAATGATTTATTTTCACATTTACACTAAGCAAATTCAAACAGTCAAACAAAAATTATTGATCATTCTATCATAATTATTCTCATTGAATATACATGCTAGTAGGACCTCGCTCCCCTGCTTGCTTCGCATGCTAACTTCCATGCCTCGATAATGTATTTTATTAATTTTCTGCATTTATATGATGGTTTCAACAAAATATACGTTGGCGATTTAGATCACTAAAAAATAAAAAATTATAACATTTCTATTGGACAATATGTCAAGACAAGATAATAAAATATTAACTGTAAATAGATACTGTAGTTTCTGTGCTCAATAAAACACGATTTTCACAGATGTCTTCTCCATGGCACTCAATTTGTAATATCGGTGAAGTATATTTTTTACATGCTGGAATAGTAAGATGATAAATAGCGAAATACGTGTATTTTTTAGAGTTTGACATACATTTTTTTATAAATTTTAAACAGTGTATTTTAAAATGGGTATGCTTTCAGCTATTGTTCTATTATTTTTTTAAAGCTTTTTTTACATATTTTATGATTTGATATAGAGTCGCACAAAAAAATTTTCAAAAATATTTAACTTTGTGTAAGTTTTGTGCAGTTAGTACGTTGATAGGTATTTAATGTAAACATCTTGCATTACTTGTATTTTGCAAAAACTTATGATAAATCGATAATCGTTACTAAATTACTAATAGTGCGAATAAAACGAATGCGATAGGTAGTATTAAAATATGTCACGATAAATCTAGATCGTTTTTCTCCTTCTAAATAAATTGTTTTGGTATTTACTTGCATTAGATAATTTACAAAAATATATGTAAAAATTTTTTAAAATATCGCTGCTAATTCATTAGAAAAAAGCTTTCTAGAATTTTTTCTATGCTATAATTCTGATAAGCTTTAACTATGCCTATACAAAATATTTTTTTTTATGATGAAAACTCAAATTTCACGACAACGAATTTTTACATGAATTTATACGCATATTTATCTTTCGATTAGACAAATTAAATTCTACAAAAATATATTCGTTTTAAGCTACGAAAATCCAACTTGTGATGATATAATTACACTCGCACACGGTTATATTTCAAATTACTTGTTACTTTTTACGTTATTTTAGTCATTTTACTGTATTCAACAAGGGTCAGATAATCCCTACACTGAACGTAGTAATTTTCCAATAATTTTTTTTAAAGTGTATAAGATAGATTAATGGGTTATATAAACTCTATATAGATAATTATATGTCCCAATTACTGTACTGCGTCGCCTATGAATTCAACCGAAAACGGATCTTTGTATAAAAATAAGTTATTATTTAAAATCTATCCCTGATCGTAACTTTTGCTGATAAAAACTTTTTTTTAGAATAAAAGAAAATATGGAACATAAGGTTGCAGAAATATAGTGGAAAATTAATCTTAGGAGGCTTATAAAAAAAGAAAATTCACTTAAAGATTCGAAAAAAATAGTGTGTTAAAATAAAACAATGAAAACAATAGAATTAATAGGGTTTACCCTAAAAAAAAAAAAAAAAAGAAGTTTTTCAACTATTAAAACTGTGATAAATACCCTAATCAGGTACAAAACTCAAATTTGTGCTGTGTAGTTGGAGTAAAAAATACAAAAATTTATATAAATACTTTAATTACTAAATTTTTCAATTTTTTACATAAATATGACTGATTTTTCACAAAAATCTTAAGATATCTTCAGTAAAAATCAAACAAAATACCTTTTCAGCTACCTCTATGAGGAGGCAAACCCACTGTAAGATATTAAAATTTGAAAAGCCTATTTCATGGATCACACTGTCTGGAAGCCATAAAATGTGTTTCAACAGGGCTTATTTTTTTGTTTCTATGGAGTACATCCGAAATTTCACGCGGGATACCCAATATTATGAGTCTTAAAAGAAGTACAGAAATGATTACGTAGCATTGCCAAAATATAATCATTGCACTTTTGTAATTTAAGTTTGTTTTCGAATTATGTTGCAGTATTTTTTTGGACAGCAGTCTGATGTGGGCTAACACCCCTTCAGCTTGAGCCTTAGTTCAGTCGAAAATGTTGAACTGCGCTGCAGTTATTGGGAATTTTTCTTGGTCATTTTGATATTCCGAATTTCTAAAGAACATCATGGAGTACATACATAATTAGAAGATCCACTATATAAATTCATGTAGCATGCGTGTATACTCATTACTTATTGTTTATTAGTAATATTTAAACACTTACCTTAACAATAAATCATAATCATAAAAATATTTGCTTACGTGCAGAGTTCATTTAAATATGAATGCGTTTATTGGTATATTATTGGGCGATTCATAAGTAATTCCGCAAAATTATAAATTGTGATGCTTATATATTTATATTTTTCGCACTGAGATTGTTAAATATTCTGATCACAGCAAATAAAATAGGGTATAGTAACAATAAAAAGCTGAGAAACCAGGCCCCTTAGGGAATGTCAACAATAATTTTTATTAAGAAAAGAAGGCCGATTACAAATATTTAGAAACTCTCTAGAGGTTAAAGCTTAAAATAAAAAAAAATTAAGAAAAAAGAGGTTTGATATTGTTTCTAAATTCAAAAATTATTCTACAAAAATACAAAGGTCAACTCCTACACCCTACAAAGCTACACAAGCACTCCACACCATATGCAGCCACTATACGTAGAAAGTTATAGTGATGTAAGGTGTTAAGTGCTTGTGTGGAGTTGTCTCGTGTAGGACCTGCCCCTCACCGAAAAAGGAAGCTATTGTTAAAAATATTTTTGTGTACAATTTTAATTGAAATTTTCATTACTTGCACTTATGCCTAAAGTTTTCTTTTAAAGATATTAAATAACTGCATACATTTAGAAGTGTTATCAAATACTTGTTTGTTTCTTAGAAAATAAGATTGCTGCCAATAAATAAGCACAAAGCTTTCTTAACAACATTATTCTGCAATTACTTAACTAAAAAAAGACAAAAAAAAATGATAATGATGTGAAATGTAAAAAGAAGCTATTTCCATGCTCTATTATGTAGAATTATTTTAAGATTATAATGTGTACTTGAACAGTAAGACAAAATTTTTTTTAAAATAAAAACAACGGATCAAATGATTAAAACTTATTACTGAAATCGGTTATCGTAAAATAACCATTTTATGGATTAAGCTATTGTTTAGTTTACAAAAAAATGACATGAGATATAAACATAATATAAAATAAAAAACATAGATGTTTGAATGGTCCGTAGATATGTTATTTGAGGAAATTAAATTATATTTTCTTAACCCTGAAAATAGCCGAAAATCCATTTTTGTAAATCAACATTTGGTATAAATACCTTAATAAGGTATAGAACTTAAATTGTTTTTTAGCCGCTATGAAGGCACGATACAAAATATTTAAAACCTTGGATCATTAAAATCAGTCGTATTATTTCTGGGCTATGACTGAACACATACACACACACACACACACACACACACACACACACACACACTAACACACACATAGAGAGAGAGAGAGAGAGAGAGAGAGGTATGGTCTTTCTAAAAAAGGTTTTTTTCACTAAGACACTGTTTAAGACAATTCTAACGTATTTCCACAAGAAATTTTTTTACTGATACAAAGCTTTCTCTATAAGTAAGCAATATATAAATTAAAAAAATCTTTTCAAATCTTTCAAAAACATCCGTATGTTATTTTGGATTTGTTATATGGATGTCATGTACGATCACCTTATGGGTCCATTGATGCCCCTGACGACACGTTGGAAACTGTTCATATACGGTGCCAGATCTGGTCCGGCTAGTTTTGGTCCGGCACCATAGACAGATCATACAGGAAACGTAAGCTTCTTTCTGATCGGGATGTGATCTACAAATTTTTCCGATATTTGCATTATATTTTCATGATTGACCTCTTATAAGACACATCTTATCGAAGCGCAACATGAAAAGCAATTAATTACAAATAATTAAATTGTCAATTAAAAACGTAAGGGGAACTGCAGAAAAACCGTAGCCGTCTCACAATAAATTGAGAAACATTTTCAGTTTATTGAGAAAAATTTTAAAGACACTTAGACTGGTTTGCGATAAACTGAGGATTTGTATGCAATTATATAAAAAAGAAAGAAACACAATTTAAGGAAGAACTTGAGACTTTTTTACGATATGTTCCTAGTATGAGTGCTTTGAAGTTTCCATGCTGTATAGCTACCGTAGCCTGTCCATACATGCCCCTGAAAACACGTTATATATAGATACTGTCAGGCATTCCACATAGAGACCGTTTGCTAGCTTATGACAGACGGTCAGCTAAGGAATTCCAGATTTGGACCACATGCTAACGTATGGCAGCCAACAAGCTAGTTTCTGATCGAGTTACTAAATAAGTGAGCGTGCGGTAGGGCAATTACCGATGCGTGATGCTAGAAAGAGCTTTGTTCACTTCTATAGTCTTACAATCATGATTTTTTTAGTAGTTTGCGTCTAATCTCCTTTAATCACGCACTCATATATGGGACGTTCTTTGACAAACCAAACACCTTTCTGACCGACACATTTTTGATTTTGCTGAAACTTTTATTACTAGTTCTGTATTAAAAAAAAAGATACACGTTTTTTTTTTTTTTTTTTTTTTTTTTTTTTTTTTTTTTTTTTTTTTTTTTTTTTTTTTTTTTTTTTTTTTTTTTTTTTTTTTTTTACTATTTGAACTAAAGACTGTGATTTTTTTTCATTTTGAAGGTAAAAAAAATAAACTTTAGGAAAAAAATACTTTCAAGAAAAATTAATAACAATTTAAGATTTTTATTAACAATTGAAATGTGTAAATTGATTTTTAACTATCGCCCCCTCCTCGTAGCGAGTTTTTAGAAATACCATCGTATTCTACGCCAAATTTCATATCAAAAACTACTTTTTTTTCGATGGAAAATTAATTATTACTAATTGAAATAAATTAATTTATGTACTGCAACACGTCTTATCGGCGCGCGGATTCTATCGCACGCCTTATTTGCCCCTTATCTTCTCTTTCTGTTTCATAAATTATTATTTGACATCTTTAGTTAAACAA
>JAPYYV010002775.1:5893-25749 GCA_030522625.1 Copidosoma aretas
TGTGAGACATACAGACTTACACTTGTACAACGGCACACGTAATTTCTAGGGGCAATCTGTCCAGTAATTATTAGCTGTTTTTTCTCTCCGTGTACTTAACTGTTAGTCTCAACATTATATGATTTTAGCTAATTGTTGACTACACAATTCATTCAACGCATATTATTTTTCTAAAACTCCCGTACTAAACTTGTTCGATTATTCAACATTTCATAATGTCATGATAATTAATTGCACACACACGCTTAAAAAAAAAATTCTGTTCGTAATTCGAGTATAGAAGCCGCGTTCTATATATGAACATATTATTTTTCCATCATTTTTATATTATTAGTAAGGAAACGAACGACGACGTCTGAATCGTATCGCGTATTTACAATGCACCTGTCAGTCATTGGCAGTAAGATTCTATTGCCCATTTTAGGAGCATCCTTATCTTCAGGGATGGCAGGGTAATTCACAATCACTTCTTCCTCTATGTTGTTCATTCGTTTTTTTTCATGTAACGATACATCTTGTCTGGACAGTCTTAATAACAATGGGAAATACAAATACGTCGTCCAAGAGATCACGATCATTCAGATCAACAACACAATCAGTATGACAACGTAAAATTAAAAAATACAATTTTTCACGGAGAACTGATGCATCTAATTTGTTTAAATCAAAACGTGGGGCTTCAACATACATAGTACTCAAGAGTGGTTTGCGGGTATAAGCGATGCGCTGAGCGCACCTTAAGACGGATGCTAAATGAGTTTGACCGACTGCATCTACCCACGAGCTTTTTATAGCTAAGGTCGGCAACGGCAGCGACGGCGGCCGCTGTGGGCATCATCAATTTGCTGAATTCGTCGCTATTGATCAATTAGTTCCGACAACTTTGGTGACTGCGCTGCATCGCCCACACCGAATTTTGTAACAGAAGCTCTTGCACCAGAAAAACTGTGGCCCGTGGTGCCTACCACATGTAGAAGCTTATTAGCTCCACATTACTGTAGTCAATACGACTAACGACTGTGGGACCGCTGTAGGACCATAGTGAGAGCAGTAGATCAGCATCGGACTGCGGCGCTCGAAACAAGCTTAATTCTTGTGCAAGCTGCTTTACAAAAGCGCACGCGTTCTTGCCGGCGGCGTGCGTGTGCATCCTCGCTGCGAATGCTCAGCTTTTTGACTGCGGCAATAAATGTTTGGGATACGTGATGAGATTATCCGTGGACAGTAAACTTCTCAGTGTATCTTACATAGAATGTCGTTTGCACGATAAATTACCTACCCTGCTGCAAAACCATGATTTTAGCAGATTGAAAAACTGTACGATTAACGAGAAAGACTGACGACGGATTTGACATTGGCGATTTTTAAGAGAGAGAGAAAGAGAGAGAATAAAAGTACCTTTAAAGTGGTAAATCACGTTTGAACGTGCAAAAGCTGCATCGACAATCTTTTTTGACGTTCATAACATTCCGTTCTCTCTCTTTCTCTCGTATTGTCTTATCAAAAAAAAATATTTCATGGCAAACTCATGTAAGTGTTACAAATTGTGCAACTGTTTTATAATTGACTTTCTTGAGATGTTTATATTTTTTTTGCTGATATTTGTCACTAAACGTTTTGCAGAAGAGAAATTTCTTACAATGTTCCTCGTATTGTAGAGAAACTTTTATGAAAATTTTATGAAAATTGCAAGATCTTCTAGGTTGATTTGGTTTTTTTTTACGCAAAAAATAAACACGAACAATATATATTGCTAATGAGCAGTATGTCCTCCACTTGAATGCGTAAGCATGATGTCACCTTTCTCACATCTGATTCATTTGTAACAGCTCTCTTAGTCTATGCATAGAGAACGATGAATTGATATGACGAGTGGCGTTCGAAAGACAGCGGTTTGAACGTCTGGATTTAACGCGCTTGGCTACTTTGAAGCATATCATGAAAAACACTTGTATATACCAGCGCTATCGACTTGATCTTTCAACTTGATGTTATGAGCATTTTATAAGATTTTTTAATAGCAGATAGCAACGATACCTGTCGTATTTAGATAATCAAACGCAATTTTCAAATTTCTATCATGCAATACATGATTACCATAGCACTTTTAACTAATTTTCAAGTGCTTGCCTTGTCTGACGTAAAATATTATTTAAAGTGATTTATTAAGACCTCTCGAAACTTTAAATATTAACGCTTTTAAATTTATTCATTGAACACAACAGTGAATAGGTCTCATTGAATTTGCTATTTACCAGATCTCTCCGCTTGCTTTCAAGTCAATCGTACATTTTCTTTTACTGTGTCTCTCTATTATTCTTTTTACATTTGTTGTGAATTAAAACAATACACAACACTGATTTCCAGAAATTACCCATAAGATAAGGAATTTCATTACGTACATCAATTAACTAGATAGCTCAATTGGCTGTGCGTTTTATTTTAACTCAACGATACGGGTTCGAGCCCTATCGGTGACACTTGTAGGGGCGGCTTTTACCTTGTATGTTTTGACTCTAGGACGCATAGTGATCAAAGTAGGTAGTCAAAAGCCGTAGCATTGGTTTTTCTGCAAGCTACAACATGTCTTTTTTGAGTCGTCAAATTCCGTGGCCCTTGTCCTGTTTTTTTGAAAACAGCAGACAATCCATGACCTACTCAAGTACTCTATCATATTTCGTAAGTGCCTTTATTAGTAGCTTATACTCTATGGATGGCAGACGTGCACCTTATACCATTGAAGAGTACACGCAAAACGTAAAATTTTTTTTTTTTAAGGCGGTGGAAATCTCCAGAAGGTTTTACGTTTGTTGGCCAAATCACATTCATCCTGATCCCGCTACTATTGCTGCAGCTCATCGTCGTTTCATGGTGACTTGTAATGTTCTGTCGCTCCACAATAATGCTGGCCGTGGTCACCTGCGTGATGTTTTGCGTCCTGAGTCGGAAGAGCGTATTGAGGAGCTGTTTGATTACGATTCAATCGACTATACGCGGTGTTGCTCCGCAGGTTGGTGGAATCCAATGGTATCTTTGTTTATACCCGAAGCCTGACAAAATCTCGAGACATTTGAACTTAAAGTTTCTATCTTTAACATTAACTCTTATGGAATAGCATTAAAAAATGAGTTACACATGCATTTTCCGAAGAAAATTGAAATATGTCAGCAAACACATTATAAGGTACTTGTAGAAAAATTCCTCTTCTTTCTAATGCCACTTTGCAAAGTGCAGGTAGCAAGGCATTTTCTTGAGATATTGGCAAAGAAAGAAAGAAAAAATTGGCTTAAGACGGTTATGAGACGGTAATCCATACTTCTGCTAGGTGTACATATATACCTATTGGTGTGTGCTCGCTGGACTGCAGCTGGACTTTGGCTGCCTCGGCTACACTCGGCTGTACTCGGGTTTCAGTAGTTTGACTGCCAAACTTTTCATATCTATATATAGACAAGGGAGCTACCTTAATTTTGTGGCGTAACAAGTGCACATTCACAAAAAATGGCATGATGAACCAGCATAATAACCATTGTTGGGCTCATGAAAATCCACGGCTGGCCAGTCCATAAAATCTTCAGTATCGTTCGAGCATTAATGTTTGGGCTGGTATTATCGGCAATGTGGTCGAAAGTTTTTAATAAGTACTAATAAGTATATTTTAAAAACTCGTCTTTCTTATTTTAAAGGTAACTGAATGAAAATAAGATTCCATACAAATATCAAGAATATCGCTTTCTTTGCAGTTTCAATCATGCCGTTTGTTACGTTATGTCGTTTATTTTTACACATTTTTTTTAATAGTTAAGTAAAGATCTTTTTTTCAATAAGATATTTATAATATATGTATTAGATGCCTATTGACAGGGTTTAGTAATCAGGGGATTAAATTGTTTTTTTTTTTTATCTTTATAGTCACTTACGTAATACAATGTACGTTTCGTACACCAAGAAGGTTGTTTTAACGACATTTACCAGTGGAAAATCCTTCCTCCACTTTATTTATGCTTAACAAATTTTACTTTGATTTAATGAATTGTGTAGTTACATTCAGTGCCACCTCATAATGTAATTAAATTTTTTTTTCATTGTTTAAAACCCTTTCTTCCTAGTTTTGTTGTTTTTTTCACTTGGAATACTTAAATAAATTATTTTAGGAAAATATATTGCAAATCATAACTAAAGAAGGAAAACCTACATTCATCAAATTTGATTAGCTATTTGCATGAAAAAATCTATTTGGTCCGTCAGTTAAATCATAAAGAAATATTCGACAGATATTTTTTCTTTTTAAAATAAACAAAAAATGACAATGATAGAGCACTTCAAAGTTTTAGAGTGGGGGTAAGCTACGTCTTAATCTCCTAGATTTTCTACGAGATTATGACGTCACGCGTAAATTTAACGTGCTCTGTCTCCGTCATTTTTTGTTTGCGTAAAAAAATAACAAATACGTGTCCCGCATTTATTGCTGATCTACCTGGCGAACTAGATAAAATAAAATTTTGTTCTCCATGCAAATAGCTAATCCGATTAGTCAATACTTCTAAACAACCGTTTTGATCATATCAATTCGTAATTAAAATGTCGAAGTATCTTATTTCGAACAATTCTGGTATGTTTTCATATTAAATTAACAAAATTTTGTTGAATTTGTTCTATATCAACTTAGTCGTAACCATCATAGAATGGATAAATTTCAATCTTCAAATGAGGTATCATAATTATTATTATTTTTTCACAAATGAATAAGGTATTTAATTTTATCTTTAAATTATCAATTTTATTGTATTTTTTTAAGAAATAGAAAAAAATTACACATGTTTTTTTTATAAACTAATATTGTAATAATAAACCGTTTTCAAGGATAATTTTTTTACCAATCCGGATTTTTTAAAATATTTTTATTATATATATAGTATATTTTTATTAAATATACTATTTTGTGTGCCATTTTGTTGACCAATATGAAAAGTGGATGAAACAGAAATTATTTTTATAAAAATCAAGAAATCATTCATCAACCAAAATCAACATGTCTATGTGCAAGTGCAGTAAGCATGAGGGTAAAAAGAATTTAAAACACTGAATTATTAAAACAAGTCTATATGATCTATGTTCTATGGATATGTTTATTTAAAAAGAACATGGTAGAATTCAAATAACATTTTTGGTCGAAGCACCACTATAAAACTGAAATTAGCATGGAGGTGAAAAAAATTTCTTTTTAATCCATTATTAAAATGAAGCCTAAGAAAAGGTGTAGAACGCTGTAAATAACCTGTACCAGTAGCCCACTGTATTTAATCAAGGACAGAGAATAATTTGGCCTCGTTCAATAGACTTTATTTGAAGTACGAGGCACTACAGCTTTACTTATATTAACAGAGCAAAAACTAAAAGAGATCTTTTTGACAATAAAATAAGTCGCAGAGGTGTTCAATGACGATAACTTTGCACACTTACAAAAAATATAATCAATAAAAATAAAAATAAATGTTTACGATTTTAACCGGGTTAACGATTTGGTCAGGGTCTAAGCTAACTCGGTTTTGGCAAAAGGCAATTTTCACCCGTATGATAAGAAAACAATTTTTGAGGTTTTTAATCCCTGCAACTTTTCACACTTACTTATAATACAATGAACAAATTTAGAGAATGATTTGTTCGCATTAAACACGGCTAAAAGTATGCTCAGACTGTGTCCAAGATTACTCGATATCGATGGAAAGGGCGTATGTTACCAGTTTTCGACGTGCGGTTATCAATTATCTATATTATTTTAACATATTATGAGTATGCTTGCAAGATTTACATAGATTAGACAGCTCTAGAATTGTTCTTATTAATTAAAGACGTTCGAAAACTAGTAAATACACCCTTTCCTCCGATACCGAGTAAGTTTAGACACAGTCTAAGCAAGTTTTCTGCCCTGTTAAATACGTAAAAATAATTATCCATGTCTGTTTATTGTATTAAAAATAAGTTTGCTAAGTTATAGGGATTAAAAACCTTTAGAATTTTAACTTATAAAAGACGGTCGAAAACTGCTTTTCGCTGATACCGAGTAAGCTTGGACACAGTCTGAGCATATGTTAGGCCCTGGTGACTGCGAATAAGTAACTTCATTCATTTGTTCATCATATTACAAGTAAGTCTGCAAAGTAACAGATACTGAACATCTCTATTATTTTTTAATTAAAAAAAGACGATGAAAAAATTTGCTTTTCGGCGTTACCGAGAAATCTTTGACACAGTCGAGGACACAGTATGACCAAACGTTCTACGCTGTTAAAACCATAAAAATTATTCTGCATATTTATTAATTATATTATTAGTAAGAGTGCAAAGTAACATACATTAAACACATCTACGGCTTATCTTATAAAAAAAAAAAACTCTTTAATTCACTTCTCGGCTAAAATGAGTAAAGCTGCAGTGCCATGTATTTCAAATAAAGTCTACTTTATAAGGCAAAATTCTTGTCAATTCACGATTAAATATAGTAGGCTACTAGTACAGGTTATTTACAGCATTATACACCTTTTTTTTATATTCGATTTCCATGACGGATTTAAAAAAAAAAGGTATATCTCCCTGCTGGGAACTACCTGCTAGTTTCAGTTTTACAACACCGATTTTTGGAAATAAAAAAACCTCTTAAAAACCTAAGAAGGTACAAAATCCGATTTATTATTTTGATCATCAATAGATATCCGGCGTCAATCATTTTATGCACTTGATCATTGTATTCTGTTGTGAGATTACTTAGAAACGATAGTTTTCAAAATAAAGTAAAATATTCCGGAAGTAAAAAAAATTTACTGATCAGCATAATTCAAAAAGAAAAACGAAGCCATTTTCATGCTCTTCAAGATGATACTATTTAGAAATTGAGTTTCGATTTTTTCACCCTTACCATGACAAAAACTGTTCCCAAAAAATGAAAAGAAGTATTACGGCAACCCTAATAACGGATGATATTAAAATTTTTGTTGACCCACCCTTAAGATTAATAATTAAAAATTGGCTGTCCTGGCTCATTAAAATTAGTAGACGGGTTTGCGATGCGCAGTAGGTAACGTAATTCGAAGGGCAAATCTAATAGTTAAAACTGGATGGGATCACATGGAACAACTTCTATAGTTGCAAATTGTTAAATAATATCTGTGTGATCCTCGTACTATGATAAATTCTATCATTGTTATGAAAGTTTAGGTGTTGTAAAATATTTTTTTAAACAATATAGTTGTTTTAATTTAGAGTTACTAAAGCTTTTTCTCTGCTGTCTTCTTCGGGAAAAGAACTGCCTGATTGTTAGGCAAGACACCACCTTGGGCGATAGTTACTCCGGAGAGAAGCTTGCTCAAGTTCTCGTCGTTGCGGATGGCCAGTTGAAGGTGACGTGGTATGATTCTCGTCTTCTTGTTGTCACGGGCAGTGTTTCCTGCAAACTTAAGGACTTTAGCGGCCAAGTACTCCATAACAGCTGCCAAATACACCGGAGCTCCGGCTCCCACTTGTTCAGTGTAGTTATCCTTGTGCAGAAGACGATGGATACGTCCAACTAGGAACTAAAGCCCCGCACGGGTTGAACAAGTCCTAGACCTTCCCTTAACTTTGCCACCACCTTTGCTACGGCCAGACATCATCGTTTGAATATAGAATGAAACTTGCTAGAAGAACGAGCGCTGAAGAGAATCGTATAATAAATATTTAAAAGTATATTACTTAAACTACAGTAGTCTATTATTATTATTGAAATAAGTGTATTTACAATGCTGCTCTGATCAAGAATTATTTTTTAGTTAATGGAGAACGTAAACAAGACTAGATCTTCTGACTGGAAAAGATGTCAAAAGTTATGATATGGAGAACTTATTATTATTAATATAACCATACAAGCGCGCCAAATTTTGTTAAACCCAAAAAGATGTCAAAAATTGTAAAATGTAGAATATATTATTAATAATAATAAAACTAGACGAGCGCGCCGAGTTTTAATGTTCAAGATGCTATCTTTACCGTGCGATCCATTTCATAGTTTGATGAGCTTTTTTATGAAGTCTACATTCATTCATTCAAGTCGGAGTAGTCAAGTTCGCCTAATTCGTTTATTTACTATGCTGCTCTAATCGAGTATTATTTATTACTCGATAAAGAACTTAAAAAAGACTAGATCTTCTGATCCAAGGAGGTGTCATAAATTGTAATATGGAAGATTTATGATTATTAATAATCAAACTAGGCAAGAGTGCCGAATTTTACTGTTCGAGACGCTGTCTTTGCCGTGTGCTCTATTTCATAGTTAAATAAGCTTTTTTTATGAAGTCTTTTTTCATTCATTTTAATCAGAGTAGTTTAGTGCAATTAATTTGTTTATTGAAGATGCTGCACTGATCAAGTATCATTATTTACTCGATAGAGAACTCAGAACTGGCTCGATCTTTTGATCGGAAGAGATGTCTTGATCCGTATTATGGAGACTTTATTACTAATAATAATAAAACTAGACGAGTGCACCCAATTCAATGTTCGAGACGCTATCTTCATCGCGCGCTTGATCTTATAGTTTGATAAGCTTTTGAAACTATGCTATTTCTGGCACGGCTTGGCGTTGGTGCTAGGGGTTAACCAAGAAAAACCATAACACTAGCCTGAATTCAATACCCGTCATCCCGTAACGACAAACCCTATGTTAAAGGGGTCTATTAAGTTCCGGCCAGTGTGATTCTGACGGAAATTTAATACCCGACCCCCTGATACGAGGAAACCTATGTTAGAGGGGTCGGGTATAAAACTTTGACTAGAGTAACGCAAGATATATTTTGAACTTATATGGTAGAAGTTATTAGTACGCTTGCGGGAAAGCGACTTGGAGGCTTGTCCATCTAGCGAGTTGAACGGAAGGCTTGGTGCCGCGGGCGCGGGCGGCGGGCTGTTTGAACCACCTTCGCCACATGATTATACTCGTTCAGCATTGCTGGCTGAGGCTCCATAGTACAGATATGTTATCATGCCCATACAAAGTCTGGCACAACTCCGATTTTAGGCTATATCTTTATGGAATCGAATACGAAAATGTTGAAAAAAATTTCGCTCGTGTAAAAAATGAGTACAGATGTGCCCAATTTACTTTAAAATGAATTTTTGACAACGTAAACTTAAAAACAGAAAGCACGCTAAATCTTTAAGAGAAGTAAAATCGACCAAAAATAACGATTTTTACGGGTTTTCTACAGCACACATAAATATTGAGGCGCACTAATAGAGAGATTATGATCCACTTTCAAACATAAATTTTATCTCCCTTATTTTGGATATATCATAATAGAATAGTGGCTAAAGATTTCAAAAAAATTTACAGCTTGTCAAGAATATTTATATGAATGGGCACAGACTATTTCAACACGATTTCATAGCGATGTATCCTTCAAATAAAAGAAACACGCTTATCTCGAGGGGGAATCTGAATAAACAGATAATAACCATATGTATGAGTTTCCCGATCGAGAAAGCAAGATATCGCCCACGCTAGTAAAGTAGTTAGTCAATACGATACTATTACTTTGAAAAATGTTGTTACTTCTGTATTTGGATATGTCTTTGCTATATGTATTACAAAAACAGTATTTTTCTTGCAAAACTAATTATTCAAAATTTTTAAGAAAACAATGACTTTAAGAACAGGGTATTTTTGCCATGATAAAATTGTAACATCGTCAAACACCAGGGCTATTCATATAATTAATTAGTTCAAAAAATGGTCTAATATTTCAGCAACTCATGTTGTCATCTTCGGGGCTACGTTTTTACAATTACAGCTGTACAAAGGATGACTAAATAATGCATGCATAAGTTCCATTTGAGACTACAAAATGTATATAATCCAAAGATGAAAACATAATAAATACAATTATAATCAGTTATGCATTCTCTTTGATTTAAACAGTACAACGAGAATTTATCGACATTGCACAACCCACATAGCACAAACTGTTTCCAAAATGTTTCTAAAACGTTTAATTTGAAACTTACAAACGTTTCTCCCAAGAGCTCAAAAACATTTCGGAAAGGCCTTTAAAACCGGGCAATGTTAGTTTCTGAACTTAGCATAAGTTTTAGAAAAATTTCCGGAAATGTTTTTGAAACGTAACTGAATTTTGTGCAAATTTAGGAGAAAAATAAATTTTTTTTATTATTTGAGATATATTCGAATTCATAAATAACACCAATAATAAAAGTGAAATTTGAGAAATAAAAAAAAAAACGCCGGGCTTGGGACATGAACCGGGTCTGCTAGGATGAGACGCGAGTATGATATCGACTTGACATAAGTGGATGAAATACAGCACAGGGGTAAACGGTACAGTTATTGACACCTTTAGAGTGATTGAGCCCCTGTGTGATTTTTATATCATAATTTTTATGGAAAAACAAATGTGGGTTTCGATAATTTACTTATTGACTTTACTCGCTTATTCAGAAACATTTTCATCTTTTACAAATACTATTTTTCGTCTTACGTTCGCTCTTGGGATTGAATGCGATGCTCTACCATCATAACATATTGAGTTTGCATTTTATATAGATTTCATATGTAATGAGGGAAATATTTCAATGATTTATATTTGTATAAATGCAGTTGTAAGTACGGAAAACAAAAATAATGGTACTTGTACGTTATAAGAACCTTATCTTGCATAGGAGAAATCTCATCTACTCTGGCCAAGTGGACAAGATATGCTCGCTTTACATCCTGGCAGTCCCAGTTCGTGTCCCCGGATAGCAATTTTTTTTTCTTAATTTTTTTAAATTTTATTCTTATTATGATTTTTTATGAATTCAGGTATTACTAAAATAATAATAGTAATTTATTCACCTTCTAAATTTGTACTATATTTAGGTATGTTTCAGAAACATCCTGGAAACATTTCTGAAACGTTTCATATAAACATCCTAAGCTCAGCAACGGACATTTTACTGTTCTAATGATGTTTCGGAAGCGTTTCTAAGATCTTGGGAGGAATGTTTTTAAATTTTAAATCAAACTTTCCCGAAACGTTTTGTACTACGTTGGAATCATCATCAAAAATTCTCGTGATACTGTTTTAATTAAAGATAAAGTTAAACTGGCTGGAATTTTCGATTTGATTATCTTTTTATCTTTACATTAGACAAATTGTTTAGTCTACCAATCTATCCTTCGTACGACCGTTATCTTTAAAACGTAGCCCTCAACATGGCAATATGAGGTTGCATATTGGACAATTTTGTAAACCGATTTTTTAATAATTACATAGTCCTGCTCTTTGACCAACTTCCTTAATTTACTGCTTCCTCGAAGAGGAAGCTTTGTTGTGGACAAAAAATTATATGTCAAGAAAACATGTTATAAACACGTTTTATGAAGTTTAGAATCGAAATACACTATTTTTAGAGAAAGTCCGTCTGTATGTGTGTGTGTGTGTGTGTGTGTGTGTGTTCGTATGTAATCAGTTGTATCTCAGGATTCCCTTAACCGATTTTGATCCAATAGTATGTATCCAGAATGTATATATAATCAGTTATATCTCAGGATTTCTTTGCCTGATTTCGATAGTTTTAGGCTTATTTTGTTTGTTTTCAAATAGAGATTACTTTTTACGAACAAAATTTTGATTCATCCAAATTTCTAATTTTTTAATCTCAATTTTTATGATTTTTGAAAATTGGTTTTTTCGAAAAAATAGTTTCTAAAGATATTTATCGTTGTTTCAGGATATTTTACGATAGGATTCCTGGAATGTCGTCAAATTTTATACAAAAAAACGTATTTAGATAAAATTAACAAAATCTATTAGCTGGGTGTGCCTGGGTGTAAATAGGAAATGAATATAATCAGTCATATCTAAGGATTTCTTTCACCGATTTTTATCGAAAAAAAATTTTAATTTCATTGGTCCGTCTTTATTTTTTTCCATTTTATCGATTTCGGAAATTCGTTTTTATCCTAAAAAGTAATTTTTTCGCTATCAATTGTTGTTTTAGAATATTTTTTAGCGGAAAATTTTGAAGATTGTAAAATTTCCTAAAAATTATCATTTCGATCTTATCGATATTGGAAAAACGCTTGTTATTTGTAAGTATAATTTTTTTTGCCAGTAAACGTTGTTTTAGAATATTTTGTGGTAAAAGATCTTTTGCAAAATATGCGTTAACCAAGCTGATGTCAGGATGCTATGTTGTTGATAGCTGATAATTTGTTCTTTCTCTTTAGAAGCACAGCTGCTTCCGGCAGTCCCACGACTGCTTCTTTTTTTTTATGCAGTCTTCTTTTTTTAATTGAATTCAGAGTAGTCGAGTGAGCTTAATTTTTGTATTAAAGATGCTGCACTGATCAAGTATTATTTTTCATTCGATAGCGAATCTGAATCTGGTCAAGTAGCCAAAAGAAGGAGGATTTAGTTTTCTTATTCGTTGAAAATAATAATTCTTAAACAAAATGCATAACGGACTCGGATGTTATCGGTTATGCGACTATTTGGATTATTTTTGAATCTTTTTAGTTAGACCCTTCTTGATCTTAAGTCAACCTGATCACCCTCGGTATCTGCAATACGAATGTTACTGCTCCTTCTACCTCCGAGCCCTACCCACCTACTTTGCTTTTGCTTCCACGATGATTACGATGACTTATGGACACGCCCACTTGACCTTTGGCCAACTCGTTTCAGTTTATAAGTTAACGCCCCAGAGTTCTAATCACGCGCTGCTTGATGCTTTGTAACAATTAATTGACGATATCTTGGCAATTATGCTTCCGATTAAAATTTTTTTTAAGCTTTTGTTTCCTCGTAGAGGAAGCTTTGCTCTGAACGAAAAATCACATTTCGAAAAAATATAATATAAACACGTTTTATAAAGTTTAGAATCAAAATACATCATTTCTGGAAAACGTTCGTCTGTGTGTGCGTGAGCGTGTGTCATGTGTGACTGTGTGTGTGCGCGTGTGTGTAATCAGTTGTATCCCAGGATTCCCTCGACCGATTATGATTCAACATGGCTTTTTTTTTTATTCCTATCACCGCTAAAAAAATTATTTCGAGTTTTGCTGTGTATTTTTTTTTTAATTTGGATTTAATTGATTTTTCAAAAGCGATACTTCCAGAAAAGTTGGTTTTTAAGCTATTTATTGTTATATTAGGATATTTCACGATAATAATTCTCAAAAATAGGAATTCTGAAAGTTCATTAAATTATATACAAAAAAACCTTATTAAGACAAAATTAAAAAATTTTAGTAGTTGGGTGTGCGTGGGTGTAAGTGAGGAATGTATGTAATCAGTCATATCTCATTGTTGCTTCGACCAATTCTAAAATTCCCGAGCTTTTTAGTTTGTTTGAATACAGATTACTTCTGAAAAGAAGTTTTAATTTGATTTTTTCTTTTATTTTCATGATTTTTGTAACTTGAATTTTCCGAAAAAAAAATATTTTAAAGAAGTTTATCGTTGGTTAACGATATTTAACGATATGAATTCTGAAAGAACATTAAATTATATACAAAAATACGTATGAAGATGGAATTAAAAGAACTTAGCTGGTGGGTATGCGTTAATGTAAATAAGGAATGTATATGTTACAGCTAAAGTCCAGGAATGGGCTGATACTAGCATTAGCCGGCTAAAGCTAGCATTAACCAGCGATTTTGGCTAAAGTTGCCCGGAGTACGACATGGCGGGCTTCAACCGGCTAAAGCTAGCTCTCAAGCAAGAACCCCAGCAAGAGCTTCTAAAGTTACCCTGCCTTTAAAATTTAAATGAATATAAACAATGACGACTCTGTATTAGCTATTTACTATATGCTGTATACGCCACGTCACGAGTATCTTTTTAATCCACAGTTAGATGATGTTGTGAGCTTAATGCAAACATTTGAATGATTGTCTGTGATTTGTCATGCTTCTACTTCTCTGATTTCTGTTCAGTTGACATCTTGTCGTTGTACTTTCAAAACCGACCATGGCTGACGAACGAGAACAATTTGAACAATTTAATGAAGAGTTTTTCAAATTAGTGAACTCGAAAGAATCAAATAGTTTCTGCATCAGCTATACGCAACACGATCCATTTATGCAAGACGTGGTTAAAGCCAAACGGCATCTTCTTTGTCAAAATTAGAACATCGACGGCTAAATAGATTTGATATTTTTTTCGTTGCTGGTGTTGACAAACTCATTGTTTCTTTGAGGGAAGGAAGATATGGAATGGATTACATATAGATAAAACATTATTATGCTTGTTCTTAAAATTGACGATGACGGTTACTATAAACTCAGAAATGAGCACGTTGCCATTGAAGTTAAGTTTTCAAGAAATCAGTTCACGCCGTGCAACGCTGATTTACTTGATATTTCTAAGGTTTCTTCTGAGAATAAATCATTGCGTCAATTGGCAAGTGCTCAATCGAAATCCGGAGGTCAAGGTTTTCCACGTTGCAATTGTAAGAGAGGATGTATAACGCAAAGATGTAACTATAAATCTGCTGGAGTGCATTGTAATTCAAAATGTCACCAAAGCCTTTGGTGTGCAAATAAATAAATACTTGAACTGATTTTTAAGTTTATCACGATTATTTTTGTGACAAATAAATGATTACAATTTTTCAATTTGTTGTTTTAAACTTATTTCTGTGATAAGTGTCATGAATAAAAAATACAAGAAGTACTAATAATACAAGAAGAAATTAATTAATTAGTTACATAAATGAGTAATTCTTATAATACAGCTTTAGCCAAAGTCTATTGGTTAATGCTAGCATTAGCCGACTAATGCTAGCTTTAGCCGATTCCGGGCTTTAACCTTAACATATATAATCACGATTTTTTTTGCCGATCTCGATAATCCCGGGCTTATTTTGTTTATTCTGTTTTGATTTTTCGATACTCATCACTACAGAAAAATATCTATTCTTATTTGATTGTTGGTGCACTTGTGTATGTATAGATGTATGTATGTATGTTCATAAGTTATTAGTCATATCTCAGAAGTCTCTCTTCTTATTTTGATGCCATATGGTTCTAATTTTAAAATTGTTACAATATATTCTCATACAAAATGACTCAATATATATACTAGTGGGGCTTAGCTCCCCTGCGCACTTCGCCCGCCAACCCCCAGAAAAGCGACTGTGTCAATTAAGTTCTATGTTTCATGCAATTTTTTTTATATAAAAAACACTATTACACGCACACTAATTTCGGTTATTGTTATAGTAAGTTTAATTCATTAAAAAAATATGTTGAATAATAGATATAATAAACCCGTGATAGCAGAGTGCGTTGCTTCAATTGTTTCTAAAAATGAAATATTTGATGATATTGATTTATGTATTCATCTGAAAAATCTTCCAGAAAATGTACCAACTCATACTTTTTTGAACAATACTATTTCCCTTAGGGGATTTTAGTTGGAGTACAAATTATATAAAAAATTTTAATGAAAAAAAAAAAATGATTTCATTCTTACAATACTATATATATACAGATTGTCTTATAGACCAAAAAATGTAATATTCGAAAAGTGTTATTCTTGTATATTACACATATATTGAAGTTTAAATTGCCATCTAGAGGTTTTTTAGATTGTTGTATATGTTTTTGAGATTATTTTATGTTTAGAGTGTAATAGAGCCCCTAAATCGTGAAAATTTTTTTTTGTATTTTAAGATAGTTACACCCATTTTAAAAATCTGAAAAAATTGTGGGACATATTATGAACCACAGCAAAACATTCAGTAAGAAAAAACATGCATTTACACCAATAATTTTGAAGCCACATTGAAATTTTTAAATGTATTTTTAATTAAGGTTTTATTGTTATTAGGTATGATAAATAAGTTTTAATTCGTCTTGTCGTTATCTCTAATCCAGCGAAAGAATTTTCCAGATCCAGTGAAAACTTGCAGAGTTATAGTTAAAAACGAAAAAATACGTTTTTTGAGGTTAGGAAACCCATTTTAAGTTTCGGGGTCTGGAACTTCCGGAACCATAGTCCTTCTACACGACAAACAAATGGACAACATTTTAGCCAAATCGGTGGTAGGATTCTTATCCGGCTACACACTTTCTTAGGTTGAGTTTATACATAAGTGTAAAAAAAACGTTGTTTTTCTTAAATCGTTTTATAATATAGTTTTATAACTATAAGAGACTAGTTCCCTGTTATATGTCCCAGTAAATGACTCTATATGATTGTGAGATATGTCATCGAAGATGCTATCTTCGTACTATTGCATCGAGTTTTAATGTGTGGACTAAATAATCATTAAATGAATTACTAGCAGTAACTTTCCTTTTAAAAGAGTATAACTATGTAGAATGTAGTTATTATTGACTGTATAATTTGATTACTTGGACTTATGTTAAACTATTGTTCTATCTCCGTCAAAAATGATTGGCAAAGATAAAACAACGTACCTTACGGTGTAGGCTGTCTGATTTTGCAATTATATTTTGATGTCATTTTATTTCTGTTAGACTTTTTCGATTATGTAAAGAAAGTGTTTAAATGACATTGATAAATTCACAATCCCACAACAAGAATTACTTACAGTTTATAATTGATTTTTTACCTAAGTTATACTTTTTTATGGATGTTATGCATAATTTTCTATAATTATTTTTTTCATGAATCATACCATCCATGCTGTATCAGCATCCTTTGGCTGTACCAGAAATAGTAAATTCAAATACTTCCCAAGTTCTTACTTCATTGCAATCAGGATCTGTATTGCACCGACGAGCATGGTCTTCAGCACCTTTTCAAAATTTATCAGATAGGATAGGATCACTGATCGGAGTAGCATCATCACAACCACCATTACAATTGAGTCCTTACTTATCTAATAGATCTATCAATGTAACAACACCAGTTCCAAGTTAGTATTTATGCATTATAATTTATTAATAGTTTTGGGGCATTTAAAATTGTTAATAAAAAAATATGAAATCAAATAGCTGATTGCAAATAATGTGTAGCCCCTAACAGCATGCTTGTAAAATTTTCTCAACAACTTTTGTAAAAATACATGTGATATTTTATTTATTTATTGAATTTCACGTTTTGTGTTTTAATTTTCAAAATATATTATTATTATTTCATGTCAATCTTTTATAGGCACGACTGTTTCACAGGAGTGCCTTATATTTTCACTAGAGCGAAAAGTGTAACCATCTATAAAATGACTATTTGGTACATGAAACCAATTTTGATTCTAATATGAGTATGATCCGAAGTGGTCCTATGGTGTATGTATTTAACCCTGTGTGTACGTAATTAAGTTTCCTGACTAACTCAAGTAATCTTCATGTGATTGACTTCAAATTTGGAAGATATATTCTTCTTTACCATGGAACGTGATGGTTTAAAATCGGAGAAGTTTCGTCAAAGAGAAAAAAAATTCCCAGTACTTTTACTATAGAGCTTCAAGGCAAAAAAAATTTATTTTTTCGTCGTAACTCTCCAAATTAACATTTTAAGCCAGGGTGTTCTGAAAAATTTGTAGATCTTAATGAAATGAAACTTCTGTCTGTAGTACACTTTTCTCTAGGAAGTCAATTAAATGCCCTAGGTCGCAAAAATAACTAAAAATAACTTCAAGAAACGTTTTTAACCCATACCAAGAAGAAAATGACATTTTACAACGAATGTTAAATACAAAAGTTATAGATCGTAAAAAATACAACTTTTTTGTGTAACACGTTTTACTCTACGATTCCATTTTGACGCCTTAAACAACGAAAATCGTTGTAAATTGTCCAAAAAACCGTTTTGTGATATCTAATTTTTTTGTTTAAGAGTTTAGATAAAAATGTTAAGTACAAAGTTGTGAAACCAAAAAAAAAAACAATTTTTTGTATTTAATGTTTTCCCCTAAAGTATTGTTATAATGGTTTAAATGACTAAAATCGATTTGAACTGGATAAAAAATTGTTAGTAGTCGTGCCTTACAAGCAAAAACATAAATTTATTGCTTCTTAATTATTCAAAATCAAATAATTTTTCGTTCTTATTTCATTTTTCTATATGTTCTTATGTAATATGATATCTGTCCCTATTTCTAGTCACGACTTTATTCTAGCTAACAATAAAAACAAATATTTGTAATTAGTATAGGCTTTCAACTTTTCTTATAGTTTATATTACATATTCTAGTAAAAATAAGTGAGGAGCGATAACTCAAGAACATGAATTTTACTGCTTGACCTCATTTCTACTCATCAGTACATTTTCAAATATAATCTACCACTTTTGGTATATTCATGGTGAAGATAATGGACAAAAGTCAAAAACTCGTAAAACAATTGTATTTCAGTAATCAGTCGATTTTTATCGCATCAACAAAGTTAAAATTTCAAAATAAAAACTTAGTTGCATTTCCCTGTGAAAACAATAGACATAAACAACATATAAGAATTTAAAGCTATGAACATTATTCCATACTTGTAAAAAAAATAGAAACAAAATTTGAAGCTTTTATCATATGTATGTTATTTCTTTGTAAAACTTTACAAATGAAACTTTTCACTTCCACAATTATTCAACTTTTCTCTATGAATTACTGTTTTCAAAATTGCTACAGTTATCTTTGCTCAACTACTATTCCGATGTGCGAGCCATTGAAAACTTCTGTCAGTAACGCAGTAGATTTGAACTTGAAGAAAAACAATGACACGAGTACACAGGTGCCATGATTTTCTTTATATATCCTCCCACGGGAAAATACGTGTGAGGTGGAAAACATTCGTTCAGTGATTCTCTAACACCATTGTTAATTTTGCAATGTGGGAAAAGTTTGATTCTGTTCTTCTCTGTCCGGTATCTACTTTATGAATTGAATTCGAAATCTTTCCTAATAGTCTAAGGAAAAAGACCCAATTATAAAACAATGTCCATGTCTATGACACGCTTTCGAAAAAATGTTTTTTTTTAATAACATTATATTAGTGTTACTAAAGACAATTTTTTAAGAACCTCATTTCTTACTGTAAGTAGAATGATGATTGCATATAATCAAATTCATTAATAAGTAGAAAAAAAAATTTTAAGTTACAAGTGAGAAGTGGATGGGTTTGAAAATACTAAGCGATAGGTTACCTTACAAGGTGGATGTGCTGCGGCGTGTTATATAGATAATAACGTGGAAGAAGTCTTTTACTATACAAAAAATAGTTACACATTCAGTTGAAAACTTGCTCGATGCGATTAAATGATTATTTTCTCATTAAATACATATTATTCATTTAAAATAAGCGTGATTCATCAAGCGTACACTCGCTATAGAGATGTCAGTATCTATGAAAAATAAATGCGGTGTTTCTTCTACCAGGGACACTATGTCACTATTTAAGCAACGCCTAAATTGTAATAAATATGAGGACTTTTGACAAATGCGAGCATAAAATAATGTAATTTTACCCAATTTTTAAATAATCTTTGTCTATTGCACTTTAAAATACGCATAAATATTCAATAAAAATAAAGAATGCAAGATGTGACACTCCAACTTCAAAACGCTATTTTACGAAAAACAAATACGCATCAGGCTGAGAAAAATATTAGAGGTTAAACTACTCGAAAGTGTTAGATATAAATATAGAATCATGCATATCGAACTAAATTCTAAATTCTTGAGTTTTTACATTAATTTGTACAGAATAAACATTATTTTTGTACAATCATTAATAAACTAAAAATTTGTATTCAGGAATCCCACCGATCCGTCGCACAGTGGTCCAAGAAGCCCAAAAAACTGCCAAAATTCTTGCGTTACACGAATTTTTACCCTATTAACCTGGTTTTTGGCTTAATTTGTTC
>JAPYYV010002776.1:0-30277 GCA_030522625.1 Copidosoma aretas
AAAATTCATAATAGTGACATTTACTTTTATTGCTTTTACTAAACAATCTCTAAATTTTTGTGCTATGTAACACGACTTCGTTGGACACAACCAAAATTAGCGGGAAAAAAAATGTGAAATTTTAAAATCAAATGTTGTTTACTTGCACGCACGACGACAGCGGGTGCGGTTAGGCTGCGGTCACACGTCGACGGAGAACGTCGAAAGTCATGACGGAAAGCCTGAGCACCCTCTTACCGACAATCGAGCAGCGAGCTTCCAAAAAAGTTACGCTTTCTGGAGCGTACGGATACTACGAAGGCTCGTACTTTCGGGGAGGGGAACAAGAAAATTTCTTAACTGTAAAGGTAACATGACGTTGCAAGCTTTTTAAAAAATCATTAAGATTTGTGAATTGTGTTCAATTATTCCCATGCTTACAGCAGTTTCTTTATAAGTATTATGATATTTATGATGTTATCGTAAATCTTTAAAAGACGTAGGTCCCTTAACCTTAGTCAAAATTAATTTAAAACAAAAATCTTTCCTGATCTTTAGGCGATACAACGTTAAATCTGCCAATCGCAGTGTAATCTCTGATACGTTTCCGTTAAATCCATGGTTTTTCTTAGCATTTTAAGGTGTCATATTCTGGTACATGAACATAAATAATTAAATTAGCAAATTTATCGATTTTCTTCAGTTCAAAGATGGCCGTAAGTGTAGTTTCCCAATTTTCTAAGAAATTAGGTATAAAATTTTCATTAAAAATAATTTTCTGTTTATTTGCAGTATGAACAGCTAAATGAGTAACACAATGACTTTCGTCGGATATCGAAAATTATTGCAAACGCCATGCTGCTCCCACTGGACTTAAATAGCGTCCATCAATAAACTGCGATATTTCGTAATAAATTTGGCTTCCTTCCTCTATTATAACTTATTGTATTTTGCAAAATGCTTTGTCGCCTCCCTTATTATATAATCATAAATGTACTTAATACTGTTTATTGAAGCACAATATTCTACATTTATGTGGCAGTGGTATTTTTTAAAAATAAATTTATCATACGGAACAACCACAGAGTTATTAACCAAAATATCCTGTGTAGAATATTTGATATTTTACCTATGCTCGTCAAAAAATTTTTTTTTCTTTTATGTTCTGGATAACTGTTAGGTTTTAATGATGTAGTGTCTTTAAAATCTTTAGTAAATTTTTGTTTACAAACATGTTTATCTTTCTCAAAACATGTACTTTTATTGGTATGAGGGCCATGAAGCATGTGTTTTATCACTAATTTTTGTAGTATAAAGTCATCTATAAGAATTTCTGCAAATATAAATTTGTTTATGACTTCAGGTTTATGTAGCATATTATTTGGATGAAATGTAACAATAATATGTGCATGTGGTAATCCTCTTTTTTGGATGTCTATTGTGTAAACATATGCAACAATCGAACCAAAGATTTTGTTTTTTATTATATCATCAAGTATCATTTGTAGTTTTATGTGAAACAATCTTACTGTTATATTTGGAATGTCATTGATAATAGTATTTTGAAAAAATTATTTAGAATTTGTTTAATCTCTTTCCATTACATATTACTTCAATGAATAAGCCAGGTCTACCACACTTCCTTATTATTGCCATAGCATCTTGATAATGCGATTGCATGCATCTAGGTCTTCCAATAAATGTTACTGTAAGAATGTACAGATTACCTAATTGATTTTTATTTTAAAATTTTGGGAAAAGTTTAAAGCATTACACGAAATATGATCTTAAAGTCCATGATAACATTTAATTCTTAATTGTATCTGATTATTTCCGAGAAAATTCATTCTGTTACTTTCTATCATAATATAGGTATGTAGAAAAAATTGTTGGGTTAATCTTCCAGAATATAGTAATAGAGTAAAATTTTTATTATTGGGACTGTAAGATCGTATGTATAAATAGTGTTTTAATGCTGTAATATTCTTATTATTTTGTGAATGACCAGTTCTCCAACATGAATCTCCCGAAGGAAATAATAAGGGAAAAACCATCGAATCTACATGATGCGATAATTAATTAATATAGGTATGCATCTCTAGACCATCAGGTAAATCTGTTGGATATATATAAAGATCATAATTATGTGGTACACCAGGTTTGGATAAAATTATTGCTGCACATTCAAAGGTTAATGCTTCATTATATCTATGTTTTTCTTTATTGTTCTTACGGATCGCATATTATTTATAGTTTGGTAGCTTTAAGTAACAAAAGGGCGTAATATACTGATGCCCTTGATAATTTTTAAACATCGGAAAAAATTCATATCGCAATAAATAATGAATTCTATAGTTTTTATTCCGTTTAATAAAATACTGATGTAAATTATTCATTGGTTTAATATTAAAAATGGGGAAATAAAAAGCGTAGAGAACAGGAGAGCAAAGCTAAATCTGTGACATTATTCAATGTATTGACGATATTTTTCAATTTCAAAGAGAGATTTTTTTTTATAATTTTGGTAGTCAACGATTGCACGTATATGTGTATTAAATAAGTTTTTGTATTAATTTTTTATTTAGACATAAGTAGACATAAGAAGATAAGAATAAAAATATTAAAATAAGGGGTTGGCCCGCAAAGCGTGCAGTAAACCAAGCCCCACTAGTATATACATGAAATGTATGTATATCATTCTATATTGTACAGTTATTTGTGTAAGGCATTACACACAATCCCACCATAGACCCCTGATCACCCTCCATCGCCTCTCCACTACATGAGGTAAGATTTGTTTTTTTTTTCCCTTATTTTGACTTATAATATTTTTGGTTCAGGCCCCTAACATCTCCTTACAGCCCCACCGACGAAATATTCCTTACCCCTCACTGCCACCACCCTACAGTTTGCAATTTAAAGTGTTATTTTTTCAAAACCTAATATCTCAAAGACGAGACAAGATACTCAAAAATTTTTTTTAGACGTTACAGAAAATATAATAAGGAACAGAGAAAAATGATTGTAAATGTCCGTTTTATAAAACGTAACCAATAATAGTAAGGAATTTATAAAAAAACCTCTAAACTTGAATTTAAATTCTAAATATCTCGTTGTATCAAAAAGAAACCGTTAAAGTAGTGGGAAATCTTAAAAAACTTTAAAAATTACGATTGAAGTTTATATATCTCCATAACAAAAGTACATAGTGTGATGAATCTCTTTCTTTAATAAAGTTTATGAAATAAGTAATGTACAAGGATATTAAATAATTTTTTTACATCAAGACCTTACCTCAGGAAATATTATAAAAATTTTAATTTTTTGTACTCTAATTCATTAAGTTAAATTTTTAATATTTTGGAAGTCAAATAAAGAATCAGCAAATCTACTTGAACAAAACAGATGAACAGGTGAGTAATATATTAAGACTACGTATAGTTGCTGTGTATGAATTCCTGATCTATAAAATAACAAGAAATTGCAAAATACCTTGTACTATAATACTTCCATTTGAATCTTTAATATTATCGAAGTGAAAAACTATACTGTAGAAAATCTTCTTAAACGGCATAGAATTCTGAAATTATTTGTGCCGAACTGTGCGTTACCGATTAAATCATTTATTTAACAATATTAGTATAATACGGACAAATTTCACAAAACAAAAATACACAGGCATCATATAAAGAAGAAA
Source organism: Copidosoma aretas (assembly GCA_030522625.1). NCBI lineage: Eukaryota > Metazoa > Arthropoda > Insecta > Hymenoptera > Encyrtidae > Copidosoma > Copidosoma aretas. The sequence goes on from JAPYYV010002776.1 coordinate 3,677, forward strand.
TTTATAATCTGGAAAATGTACAAGCATTTCTTTTAAAGTTTTTGTTGAAATATTAGCTTGAAACTTTGTCAAGCAATCCCTTTTGATCTCGTCCAGTGCCTCTGTATTTTTTTTCTTTGATGTTTTGTAAAAATAGTTACAGATGTTTTACCATCAATTTGTCCATAGTATGACCAAACATATCTTGTTATCCCATTTAAATAGCATGGGATTTTTAAATTTCAACCTTTTTTGACCAGTTTGAGTATTTTCTGGATTTCAAAGTCACACTAATAAATCACGTTTCACTCGGACTTGATTGATTGATTTTTTCTAACTCAAAAAGAGCAGGGTGAAAAAATTGGATTTTTTGGATTTTGTGTTCTTCGAAGGCTTCGGAGGCCAAAATCAAATTTTTTCAACCTGCTTAAATAGAACTGGAAAAAATCAACCCATCAAGTCCAAGTAATACATAATTTAATAGTGTGACTCAAAAATCCAAAAAGAATACTTAAAGTGTTCAAAAAAATCCAACAATATTGAAATTTAAAAATCCCATTCTATTCAAATACAAAAACAAGATGTTTCTGGTGGCACGTAATAACTCTTAATAATTTTGGTTTTCAGGCTATGGAGTTTTATTTTAGGGCACAACGAAGAGATTCCATGAGGTAGATGACCAAAAAGTTGGAATTGGTAAATGGCGGACACCCTTACACATACAGCATATATTAATATAAAGTCCAAAAAACCACACTACCCTATAGTCTTCATCAATACAAGAGAAAAAGCTTAACAAAATTTTTCAATCAAAAGGATAATAGCAAAGATATGGTCAATTTATTATTAGTAAACAGCACTAATCAGCGCGTTACTAGAAAACAAGGGCGTCAACTAATGAACTGCAACGGAAAGGCCAAAGGTCAAGTGGGCGTGTTAATAAGTCGTCGTGATCACCGTGGCAGCCGCAGCAGCAGCAGAAGCAGCACCAAAGTAGGTGGGTAGGGCTTGGCAGTAGGAGGATAGGTTACATTCGTCTTGCAGAAACCGAGGTTAATAAGGTAGATATTGCACCGACTTAGGGTCAAGAAGGGCACTAAAAATATTTGAAAATAATCCAAATTGTAGCATAACCCATGACATATGACTTAGTTGTGCGTTTTGTTTAAAAGTAATTATGTTCTATGGGAAGAATGACGAATAAAAGAAGCCTTGATAGAAAAAGCTGAACAATTTATGAAATAGAGCGTGCGATAAAGACAGAGTCTTAAACAGTGATTCTCGGAGTACTTGTTTAGTTTTAATATTAATAATAATTAATTTTTAATATTATAATGAATAACATCTCTTTAGGTCAGGAGATTGACTCTTTATAAAAATCTCCATCGTGTAGTAAATAATACTTGATCAGTGCAGCATCTTAAAAGAATTAATTGAGCACACTTAAATACTCTGCTTTTAATGAATAAAAGAAGACTTGATAGAAAAAGCTAATCGATTTACGAAATAGAGCGCGCGATAAAGACAGCGTCTCGAACAGTGATTTTCGGAGTACTTGTCTAGTTTTATTATTAATAATAATTAATTTTTAATATTATAATGAATAACATCTCTTTAGGTCAGGAGATTGACTGTTCATAAAAATCTCCATCGTGTGATAGATAATACTTGATCGGTGTAGCATCTTAAAAGAAAAAATTGTGCGCACTTAAATATTCTGCTTTGAATGAATAAAAGAAGACTTGATAGAAAAAGCTAATTGATTTACGAAATAGAGCGTGCCACAAAGACAGCGTCTTGAACAGTAATTTTCGGCGCACTTGTCTGGTTTTATTACTAATAATTATTAACGCCGGGCGTTAGCCGAAACTCACGCCAATGCAGAAATGATAATATTGGTGCAGAATTATTGAAACAGTATACTGCCAGAATTGGTCCATTACTGTTTGCCAGTAACAGCGAATAATCATGGTTATTAAGTACTGGCCATGTACTCTTTGCCGTTATTTTGCCAGCTCAATGAAAATGATCATAGCTGTCAAGTTTGTTTATAACCTATTATCAGTGAAATTTTTTTTAGCGTACTGATGAAGCTCTTTCGACCCGCTATTATAGCTCTCTGACTTAACCCGTCACCAAACAAAAAGTTAAAAAAGTTGCGTTGCTCATGTTTGTGACATCGTTGGGACTGCCGAAGACGATTGCTCTTTTATTGAGCTCATCTCCAAAAAAAGTGCATAATAATATTGCGGTAGGCATGTATGCATGACTGCCGGAGCTGATGAGGGTGGTCGCTCGTTGATTGCAGAGCTTAATTATTGCAGGATCGATAAGAACAAGGAAAGCTCAAAGTATGCAAGATTGCGACTATGCTGGGGCTGGAGAGATGATTGCTTGCATAGGATAAAGTTAACATAGGGTTATGCCATGCAATCTTGATTATTAATGTTTGCTGAATACAGTTCATCGGTATTGGACCGATACTGCACAACAAACTTCGGGCCAATATTATCGTTTCTGTATTCATACGACTATAGGCCAGTAATGGTGAGCAGTACTGGGAACAACGGATGCCAGTGCTACGCCAATGTTGGGCTGCAATAGTATGCTTGCATGGGAAGATACGTGATTTCATGCTTACATCTATTAATAAGATAGCGCAATCGGCTGTGCGTTATTTATTGAAATTGACGATACGGGTTCGAGCCCGATCGGTGACATTTGTAGAGCGGCTTTTTTACCTTATATGTTTTGACTGTAGGAGGCGTCGTGGCCAAAGTAGGTAGTCAAAAGCCGTAGCATTGGTTTTTCTGCAAGCTTTAACATGTATTTTTCGAGTCGTCGAATTCGGTGGCCCTTGGCTTGTTTTTTTTAAAACAGCAGACAAGCCGTGACCTACTCAAGTACTCTATCATACGTCGTACGTGACTTTATTAGTAGCTCACGCACCATGGATCGCAGACGTGCACGTTATACCATTGAATAGTACACGCAAATGGTACAATTTTTTTTCGAAGGTGGTGGAAATCTCCAGGAGGCTGTACGTTTGTATCGTATGCGTTGGCCACATCGCATTTATCCTGATCTCGCTACAATTGCTGCAGCTCATCGTCGTTTTATGGAGACAGGTAACGTTCTGCCACTCCGCGATAGTGCTGGCCGTGGTCGCCCGCGTGATGTTTTGCGTCCTAAGGTGGAAGAGCGTATTAAGGAGCTGTTTGATGAAGATCCTAACGACTTCATACGCGGTGTTTCTCGGCAGGTTGGTGTGTCTCCAGGAAGTGTGCAACGGGTCATCAGTGAATCCAGGAAACATCTATATCATTATCGCCTAATTCAGGAATTTCTGCTGCGAGATCACGAACCACGTGTTAATTTTTGTACGGGATTATGACCTTAAGTGCGCGCTCATAATAATTTTCGAAGCTTTATTTTGTGAAGTGACGAGTGCACATTCATAAAAAATTGCATGATAAACCAGCACAACTACCATTATTAAGCTCATGAAAACCTCTGGCTGACCCGTCCAGCAACTCTTCAGTATCGTTAGAGCATTAATGTTTGGGCTGGCTTTATCGGTAATATGGGCGTAAGTTATTATTAAGAACTAATTAGTATATTTTAGAAATTCGTTTTTCTTATTTGAAAGGGTTACAAAATTGAAATAGGATTTCATACGAATATCAAGAATATCGCTTTCTTTGCATTTTCAATCATGTTGTTTGTTACGTTATGTCCTTTTTACACATTTTTTTTTAATTTACCTAAAGATGTTCTTTTAAATAAGACATAAATAATGTATGTATTAGATGCCTATTGCCAGGGTTTCATAATGAAGGGATTAAAATGTTTAATTTTATTTCCATAGTCACTTACATAATCGAATGTACATTTAATACATTGAGAAGGTTGTTATAACAGCATTTAACAGTGGAAAATCTTTCTTCCGCTTTTTTTATCATCAAAAAAATTTTAATTTGATTTAATGAGTTGTGTAGTTATATTCAGTGCTGCCCCATGATGTAATTTAGTTATTTTTTTCTTGGTTAAAACCTTTCTTTCCTACTTTGGATCCTTTTTTGACTTAGTATTTAAAGAAATATTTGACACGTATTTTATCTTTTTCAACATAAACAAAAATTGCCAAGGATAGAGCGTGTTAAAGTTTCGGAATAGGGGTAAACTGCGTAAATGTACTCACGCGTAAATTTAACGCACTCTATCTCCATCAGTTTTTGTTTACGTAAAAAAAGAAAAAATAAGTGTCCCGTATCGTTTGATAATCTACCTGACGGACTGAATAGAATAAAATTTTTTTCTCAATACAAATAGCCAATTGAATTATTAAATACTTCTGAATAATTGTTTTGATAATTTTAATTCGTAATTAAAATGACTGGGCATTTTATTTCAAATAATTCTGGTATGTCACAGTTTTCCTATTAAATTATTTAAATTTTGTTAAATTATGAGTCGTACATAAACTTAGTCGTAACAATCATGGAATGAATAAATTTCAATCTTGAAATAAGATATTATAATTATAATTATTAATTTTTTTCGTTTTACAAATAAGTTATTTCATTTATCTTTAAATTATCAATCTTAATACAGTTTTTTTTAGAAATAAGTAAAATATTGTACACGTATTTTTTATAATCCAATGTTGTTATAGTATCCCGTTTTTAGAGATAATTTTTTTACCAATCCGAGGTTTTTGAATATTTAATTCATGATATTATTTCGTTTGCCATTTTGATGACCAATATGGAAAATGGATGATGCAGAAATTATTTTTACAAAAATGGCGAAATCATCGAACAACCAAAATCAACATTTTCATGTGCAAGTGCAGTAAGCATAAGGGTACAAAGTATTTTCAACACTAGATGAGTAAGACCAGTCGATATTGTATGTTCTATTTTCTGTAGATGTGTATATTTGAAAAGAGAGTGGTAGAACTTGAATACTTCAAAATGAAACGTTAAGCTAATCGTATTCTCTGTGGAATTAATATATTTTCTCGATCCAACAACCATTTCTTGTCGAAAAATAGCAAAGCACCGCTATGATTTGTGCGCAATAAACACGACTAAAATGTGCTCAGACTGTGTCTAAGGTTACTCGATATAGACGGAAAGGGCGTATTTTACCACTTGTCGACGTTCGCTCATCAATTCTCAGTATTATTTCGACATTTAATAAGTATGCTTGCAGATTCACATAGATTAGACATCTCTAGAATTGTTTTTATTAATTAAAGACGGTCGAAAACTAGTAAAAATACCCTTTCCTCCGATACCGAGTAAGCTTAGACACAGTCTAAGCAAGTTTTCCACCCTGTTAAATACGTAAAAATAAGTATTTATGTCTGTTTATAGTATTTACAATAAGTATGCAAAGTTATAGAGACTAAACACCTCTAGAATTTTTTTAGTTTGTATGAGACGGTCGGAAACTCGTAAAAAAGATCCTTTTCGCTAATACCGAGTCAGCTTGGACACAGTCTGAGCAAATTTTTGGCCCTGGTTAATGCGTATTACTAATTCCATCTATTTGTTCATCATATTATAAGTAAGTTTGCAAAGTTACTGATATTAAATATCTTTTTTTTTTTATTAAAAGAACGCGATGGGAACATTCGCTTTTCGCCGTTGCCGATGAAGCTTAGATACAGTCGAGGACACAGTATAACCAAACGTTTAACGGTGCTAAAATCGTAAAAATCATTCTCTATATTTGTTAATTATATTAATAGTAAGTGTGCAAAGTTACAGACATTAAACACCACTACGGCTTATCTTATTTTTAAAAAGAACTCTTTAATTTACTTCTCGGCTAAAATGAGTAAAGTTGCAGTGCCTCGTATTGACAATAAAGTCTATTTTACGAGACACAATTATGTTCTATCCACGATCAAATATAGTACTCATTATTTACAGCATTAAACACCGGTTTTTATACTTGATTTTCATGATAGATTTAAAAAAAAAAAAAAAAATTTCCCCTGCTGGAAACTCCTTGCTAGTTTCATTTTTATAGCACAGCCATTTGGCAATAAAAAAACCTTTTAAAAAACCTATGCAAGGAATTAAACTTCATTTATTTTTTTGATCAACGATAGATATCCTATATCAATCATTTTATGTAGTTAATCATAGGATTCTGTTGCAAAATTACTTTGAAACAATCTTTTTCTTAAAATTACGTAAAATAATCTGAATGATAAAAATTATTACTTATGAGCATAATTCAAAATGCAAAATAAAGCAATTTTGGTTCTCTCGAAGACAATACTGTTTGAATATACAAATTCGAATATTTTACCCTTACAAAGACAAAAACCGCTCACAAAACATAAAAAAATGTTACGACAACCTCATTAACGTGCGAAACTAAAAAATTATGTAGACCCACTGTTACGATTGATAAAAAAAAATTAGCCGTCCTGGCTTATTTAAATTTGTCGACGGATTCCTAAGATATGATAGATGACACTCCCATACACAAACACACACACACACAGACCGACATTTTCTTGATATGATCTCTTTTCATGTCCAACATTAAAAGAAACATTTGTAACATGTTTTTATAAGACAAACTAATATTTTGCCGATGCAGAGCTGCCTCTTTTAAAAAGCAAAATCAATAATTGTATTGAACAAAAAATCTGTAACATTCGACAGATGGGTCCCATCTTCTTGCCACCCAGACTGAATAGTGCAGCGTACCTCCTTTTCTTACAAGAGACGCTGCCTGGTCTGCTGAAAAATGTACCATTGGCCATACGAAGGCATATGATCTATCAGCAAGATGGAGCACCACTACACTTTTCCGCTGCAGTCAGAGATCACCTGGATGAAGTTTTTCCGGATAGGTCGATTGGACGGAACGGTCCTATACAATGGCATGCCCGTTCTCCAGATATCACCCCCTTGGATTTCTTCTTGTGGGGTACCATCAAAGAGATGGTATACAGAACTCCGACCAACACTGCTGAGGAATGCCAGTTGCGCATAACCAGAGCCTTAAATACTGTTCCGGAAAGAGAAATGGCGCCACGCGCAGTAGACAATGTAATTCGGAAGGCAAATCTAATAGTAGAAACTGGAGGGGGGCATATTGAACAACTTCTAAAGTTGCTAATTGTTAGGCAATATTTGTATGATCCTCGTAGAATAAAGTATTTAATCATGGTTAAAAAGTTTGGGTATTATGAAATATTGTTTTAAATGATTGTTTTATGAATATTTAAAAGTATATTACTCAAACTGCATTAGTATTATTTATTACTCGATGGCAACTTTTATAAAGAGTCAATCTCCTGACCATAAGAGATGTTATTCATTATAATATTAAAAATTAATTATTATCACTAATAAAACTAGGCGAGTATTCCGAAAATCACTGTTCGGGACGCTATCTTTATCGCACGCTCTATTTCATAAAGTGATTAGCTTTCTCTATCAAGTCTTCCTTCATTCATTTGAAGCAGAGTACTCAAGTGCGCTTAATTTTTTCTTTTAAGATGCTGCACTGATCGATTATTATTTATTACTCGATGAAAATTTTTATAAAGAGTCAATGTCCTGACCTTAAGAGATGTTATTCATTATGATTTTAAAAATTAATTATTATTAATACTGAAACTAGACAAGTACTCCAAAAATTACTGTTCGAGACGCTGTCTTTATCGCGCGCTCTATTTTATAAATTGATTAGCTTTTACTATCAAGTATTGTTTTATTCATTCAAAGGAGAGTAGTCGAGTGCGCTTAATTTTTTCTTTTAAGATGCTGCACTGATGGAGTATTATTTATTACTTGATGGATATTTTATAATGACCTAATCTTCTGATCTGAATAGATGTCATTAATCATAATATTGAAAATGAATAATTATTAATAATAAAACTAGACAAGTGGGCCGAAAATCACTGTTCGAGATGCTGTCTTTGTGGCGCGCTCTGTTTCATACATTGATTAGCTTGTTCTATCAAGTCTTTGTTTATTTATTTAAATTAGAGTATTTGAGTGCGCTAAATTTTTTTATTCGAGATGTTGCACTTATCGAGTATTATTTATCCCTCGATAGACAACTGAAACTGGATCAATTCCTCAAAAGGAGGAGGATTTCGTCATTCTTTCCGTAGAACATAATTACTTTCAAACAAAATGCATAACTGAGTCATATGTCATTGGTTATGCTACAATTTGGATTATTTTGAAATATTTTTAGTTCCTTTCTTGACCCTAAGTCGGTGCAATATCTACCTTATTAACCTCGGTTTCTGCAAGACGAATGTAACTTCCCCTTCTACTGCCGAGCCCTACCCACCTACTCCGCTGCTGCTGCTGCTGCTGCTGCTGCCACAGTGACCAAGATGAATTATCGACACGCCCACTTGACCTCGCACTTGATATTTGGCCTTTCCGTTGCAGTTGATTAGTTGACGCTCTTGTTTTCTAATAACGCGTTGATTAGTGCTTTTTACTAATAATAAATTGACCATATCGTTGCTATTATGCTTCCGATAGAAAAATGTTGTTGAGCTTTTTATTTAGTATAGATGATATGAAGACCAGATGTAGTGTGGTTTTTCGGACTTTATTTTAATACACGCTGTATATATAGTTATACCTACATACATACGCATATTTACAAACACCATATCCTAACGTTTATAGTTTATACTATTGTGAGGTAAGATTGTTTTGTTTGTAAACGTATGCAAGTGACGCAGGTCGTGTGCAACACTGCAACCTGGTGCAAGTCGTACAGCAGTAACACCGAGAAAAAAGTCGAGGGAACACTGCATGCACTGTGGTATACGACTATTGCAAGGCACTTTTATGCACAGCAGTTGTACGCTGCGCACGCAGTTGTAGCAATCAGAGGTTATTTTCTGTAGAAGCAAGTACTTAGGAAGTTCTTAATGCTAAATTTGTAAGGAGCGCTTCTGACTAGAGTCGTAGGCTCTGCCCAATCATATAAGTGGGGGTAGTCAACAGCTCTAGTCGGAAGCATACGGGAATCCTTGTGGGAACGTTTGGAATGCTGCTTGCACAATTTGCGAGGAGAGATTCCGACGTACTTGCTCTCATAGCACGTGACCTCTACTTGCTGCAACTGTGTGCGCAGCGTACAACTACTGGACGTAAATGTGCCTTGCAATAGTCGTATACCACAGTGCATGCAGTATTCCCTAGACTTTTATTTCGGTGTACTTACAAGTTGAACCGTGACTTCTGAGTTACATCGAGGATGTCGGAGTTAATGCTAGGCTTGCACCAGGAGTAAAGTGCAAGGTAGGGCGGGAATCATCGCTCATTTTTCTGACGGGGACGGTGTGATAGCTTAGTAATCATCAAGATTGGCAAACTCAGTGTCAGGACGTGTTCAGGGACGATGCACCTGTCAGTACTGTGGTTAGTTGGTGCTTACAAAGAAGGTGATAAGTTTAGTGCAGGAGATAATTTGATAAATAGTTTGAAAGACCCAAAAAAAGGTAATATTTAACATTGATTATTATCATAAAGAATTATTCTAAAGTAATGATTCTCTTTCAAAAGAATTATCAACATCTAACAACTGCACTTGAAGAGCCAGTAAAAGTGTACGCTGGAAGTTTTCAGTGTCAGGTGAGGATTGGCAGGTCGTATCAATCATTTACCCCCGGCATGCTGAGATTGTAGCGGACCTACCACCGTTGTCGAGGAATTAAGGACCTAGAATAGTGAGGCATCGACAGATCAAATTATGATTTCTTGGTTGTCCCTACACGTTAATCTCGGTACCACCACACTGCACTTGATCAAAAAATAAAAGGGTTTACTGAATATTTTTTCTATCATATCTTTACCATCTTAATTTTTCCAGATTTTCATCTGTTTGATAAGCTTAAATGCTGATATGTAAAGTTTATATGAATGTAAGTGATACAAGCTCTTCATCGAAAAATACAAAGTGATGTTTAACATTTATAGCTCTAAAAGCATTAGATTTAGAATCTTATTAATTTTCTTGTTGAATTGTGTAAGTTTAATATATTTGCATCTTATTAATATAAACTATCTCTCAGTATCTACTGTGCAGTGATAAATTTATTTTTCATAAAATTCATCAAAAATGGCTTTATCAGTCAATTCTGTGCCCATATTTGATATCTCAACTTCTTAGTTTAGTACGGAGCCAAAATTAAATATTTAGTATTATTTTGAAGAATGTAAGCTCTTCTTTAAATTTGAACTTCTTAGCTTTTACAGAAGCTGAGGTATAAGATATTGGTCAACATAAGCGATGCAGTTTATAAATCTTATTTTTTGGAACAAAAACTTGAATTTTTACTTTGCCATCTCCAGCGCAGAGCCCTTACAGGGTATACGCACCCATTGTAGATATTTCATATTAAATTTAAAGTGAAAATTCCATTTCTTTATCCAAAAATATGAAATCTGGGAATTGATGAATTGTATTGTATTTTATAATGCATATGCAAATGAATACGCCATACTAAACCTGACTTATTGCTGTAGAGTTCGAATATGACATTGTGTATGAGGAGTATACGTAAGATGATTTCATCGCTAATGTTGTAAAATATCATATATCTCAGCTTTTATAAACGCTAAAGAGTTAAAATTTAGAAGAGAGTTAAAATTCGACAAAACAATACTAAATATTAAAACTAAGTTTTTTTCTCGTCTTTAAAGTTTCGATTCAAAATATGCATACACAATTGACCAATGAAGCCACTTGTTCTAATAATCCTAAAAAACTAAATTTTCTAGTGTGCAGTACACGATGAGGACCAGTTTCGTTTATTATTATGCTAATAACTATAAATAACATAATATAACATCAAAAGTAATTAGATTCTGAATCTTAGGTTCTGAATGCAATCGATTGTGAGTATCATGATGCATTGTTTGCTTTGAAGCTTTTATTACTTACATTTATATGAACCTTACATCTTAGCTGATGTAATAGATACTAAGCTAAAAGAACAAACAAAGATTTTATTCGTAATGGAAAATAGAATTAGTTGAGTAAAAATCCCTAAATCTCTATTTATCAGTTTTAAATAGTTTCACACTGTTATACTGCTGTGAAATATATCGCATTGAATAAAAATATTATCAATATAAATATATTGCACGGCAGTTTTAAACAACCTTGAAGACAACGTACAATATGCGCTGCTTCCAGGACTGTAATATCTAAAGAAGACCCCAATAAATTGAATTATATAAATCTGTACAGTATAATATACATAAAAAAATATTTTTTAGCTAAAAAACGGACTACAGTAAGGATTAAGAAGGGATAAGCTCAAAAAATAATGTCACAAAGGTACTATCAAAAACTCTTTTTTCTACGTGTGACAAAAGTTTTACACAAAAGTTCGATACGAAAAAAGTCATACCTAAAAAAATATGAAAGAAAAGTATCGAAAAATACATATAATTTAAAATAAGCATAAAAGAAATCTTTTAATCAAGTAGGGCCTGAGATGGATACAACCAGAAATAAGATTTCAGAGAGCATTTTTATACAAGGAGATAAAAATCTTATTTATACAAATGTGAATGAGGAATGATTCACTTCCAATTTGTTCCGTATAATATGTATAAATTTTAATATACATAGTCCGGAATGAACAGTCACTCGTCCGCAATCTAATTTATTTATTCTTGCAAGTGTTCAAGAGTAGCCAATAAAACAAAGATAGTAACTTAATTTGAAATCCCTAGTTTTTATCGCTATGCTATGATGTTGCTGAACTCTACATTATCGACAGGTAACTTTAGAAATCTGGAGAATTCAAGTCTTTGATCCCCTAATAATACAAATATCGAGGTTAGTAATATACAAAGATTATGTATAGTTGCTGTGTATTAAAACCAAACCTATAAAATGACGAGAAATTGCCAAATATTTGTATCATTACAAATTTATTTAAATTTCTCCATAACGATAGTAGATAGTGTAAGAAATCTCTTTTGTTAATGATGTTTATAAAATAAGTAATGTATAAGGCTTATGAAGAAGTATATTGTATCAGGACCTGACATAAAAAAAAAATAGAAACATTTAAATATTTCTTACTCTAATAATTTGTGTTAAATTTTTAATGTTTTTCAAATTTTAGGGCTTGATATAAAATAGATATTCATCATCCTTACATATTACTTATTTCAAAAACTTTACAAAGGAAAGAATTTTATCTCTCTCTCTACCTTTGATATCAAGATATCAAAATATATTTGTGATTTTTTAAATATTTGGCAATTTCTCGTTATTTCATAGGTCAAGTTTTAATACGTAGCAATTATATGTAGTCTTTATATATGACTCACCAGTTTATCTTTATTGTTGAAGAGGATTTACTGAAGTTTATTTTTACACTTGTAAAATATTAAAAATTTAACACAAAGTCTATGAGTACAAAGTATTTATTATTAGTACGATATTATTCATCTGTGATCTCTTCAAACGGGGTTTGATCGTATAATTACGATGAAACTCCACTTACAGGTAAGTTCGTTTGATCTGTAAAAATTACTTACTTCATAAACTTCATAATAGAAAGAGATTCATCACACTATTTACCTTTGATATCAAGATATTGAAATAAGTTTGTAGTTATTTAAACATTTTACAAATTCATGTTTTTTTATGGGTTAGGTTTTGATACACAGCAATTATACAGAGTCTTTATATACTATTCACCTTCTTATTCTTCTTGTTCAAGTATATTTGCCAAATTTTATTTTACTTCGAAAATATTTAAAATTTAACACGAAGTATTAAAGTACGAAGAATTAAAAAAATTTTAACATTCTTTGAAGTTAGATTTTGATACAAAAAAAGTAATTAGTTTTCCTTACATACACCTTATTTCATAAACTTGATAGAAAATAGAAATTTATACTACTATTTACTGTGACGGTCGGCTTTTATGCTCGCGAAGACTAAAATTGAGCAATGTGTGATAGTGGATGATAAAATATATTGCATCTTTTTTATTGTCATTAGGTAGTGTGCCGTAAATTATAACTTTGTCTGAATAGGAATGCGCAAGTTCTCACCACAAAATACCAATCAGAGTCCAAAGAATCAAGAAGCCCCTGCACCCGCTCGTACCATTTCTCCAACTCCTGAAAGCTTCAGCAGCGCCTACCGCACACTTTTCGCCAGGCTTTTTGGCTCAGCAAGCGTAACGAATGTGGCATTCTCTGCCTAACTCTGGCTTAAACAAGTCTCTCGGTCTTTCTGGTATTAACAAAAATCAGCCATTCCGTGCGTCGCGTTCTCAGATCTACGCGGCGTTAACTAGTGTAGAAAAATGCTCAATGCACATATTAAAAATGGTTCAATGCACATATTAGAAGGTTTTAATGCACACTTGTAAATGCTTTAATGCACTCTTGAATGTGCTTAAATGCATGCTTGTAAATACTTAAGTGCACACTTCTAAATGCTTAAATACACACTTAAAAATGCTTCAATACACACTTGTAAATTATAACATGCAAGTACTGAAAGAAGGAGTACTGCTAAAACTAGAATCCATGAAAAATAAAATTCTGTTTTCAAATAGTAAATACAGGCTTAAAAACAATAATGTAAATGTCAAAAATAAATATACAGAGAGAGAAAAAGCAGTGATGCACTAGCTGAAATGTGTCCCAGAGGAAAAACCGAGCAATGGACTGAGAGTGAAGCTATAATATTTGAAAATGTGAGTGGATGGAGTATGGTATGATTATCATCAATGCAAGGGCGGGGTAGCTGGCTGTAACATCAAACACGCAAGGTTGCAGACGACGAGGAAGAGATGCATCATCAGCAAGAAGAGTATGCGTGATCTATAGGTGTAGGTAAGCAGGGAGGGGATATGATTTAAATCGTATCCTGGATTGTGCTAAGTTCTAATATTGCAGTTTTATCAGTAAAATTTTGTAAATAATTTTAATTCTGTACTTATTCAAAAAACATGGTTAGAAAAAGATGATGAAAAAAAAATTTGTGTGCAGATAAATAAAGTAAAAATTTTGTATAGACAAAAAAAGCCGAAGTCAAGGAGAATACATAGCAGAGAGCAAAGGAGGATATTTTGATAGAAGTTAACAAAAAATGTATGCAATCAAAAATGAATGAATGGAAATATAGTATAAGTATTGTAAATGAAAACAAAAGAAAAAATACAAATCAAGATCATAACATAGGTGTATTAACGGTGTATAATAACAAAAAAGTTTCTTAAAATATGGTAGAAAAATGAAATAGTTGAAATCAATTAGGACTAAAAGGTAAAGACAGATTATAAAAGCTGTCGATGTCAATGCTAAGATAAGAGAGGAGAAAATAAAAACAGATACCTGTGCTAACAGCCTAAGAAAGTCAGAGGATAAAGTGCTAAACAGTAAAGGCAAAAACCTGTTTAAGTTTGTTAAAAACTTAGGATAAGTAATAAAAAATGTGTATTTAAAGGGAGATTGGGACAGAAAGGTTACTTGTGTAGGGAAAAGAAAAGGATCGGTCCTAATTTAGTCTTAAAGATGAAGACGGAGAGTTATTGTGCTGTTAAAACTTAAAAACAGGTAACTAGAAGTGAGTCTAATAATTCATAAATGACCTTTAAAATCGCAGGCAATTCTTATATGCGAAAGGAAGAAAGAAACAGATGTAGAGGATTGAATGAAACTTATAATGTGGATGGAGTGTAAAAGAAATCAATTTCAAAACAGACATTAAGAGATACAGGGGAAATATTTAGATCAAATAATTAACCAAGTTTATATAAAAACTACAGAAAGATGGGACAGGTTACTAAATGTAATTACGCAAGTAGCAGAGGAACTTAAAATGATAATATCAAAAACACAATAATTTTGTAAATTTGTTAAAAAGAATTTTAGTATAATTGAGCAGAAAAGAACGATTGCGGGTGAACTCAAAGAATTGTCCAACAATAAAAGAGGTAATACAAAGGCTAAATTAAAGTTTCAAAAAAATGGTTGCTTAAATTATTACAAATAAAAAGAGCGCAAAAACCAAAAAAACCAAGCAAATAACAATAAGCTTGAATTAAAAGGAGTTTTGAAAAGCAATTGCAAAATTCAATTTAAAAAAAAAAGATGAAAATAAATAAAGAGGCACGAAAAAATCTTTTTAAAACTTTTTTAGAAGACAACAATAACTCATGTTACACGAAAAAAAAAAGGCTACAGGAAATAGCAGCAACGTCTAGTAGCATTTTGACAAGTGTATATCAATCATTGATCGCAGAAAGTATTAGGGAAAAAGAAAAACAGAAAAGCTATCGGAGTAGACGGAACTGTCAAAAATTTATTATGCACTTGTCGGTATATGTTTTATTTTTAGGTAACAAATTGAAGAATTTACTGAAAAACAATTTATTCTTCACATAACTCGTAATCGTTTTATTTCTCAATCTTTAATGGACTGTAACTTAAAAACAACCGCAGAAATAAAAAAATATTAAAGTATCATTTAAAATATTTTATTCAAGCTTTAATTTAAGCACAATAAAAGATCATTATCTTTTTACCCTTCTGATCTTTGGCCATTTCAATTATTGCTCAAAACGATCAGATCTCTTAATTTTTTAAGGATTCCAAAAGTCACGTGATTTTTGTTCTACACAATTTCTTGATAAGGACTTTTAATATTATTTTTTTAAGAGTACGAGGAGTTGTAAACGCCAAAAAAATGTTCCTTTGCATATAAATTAGAAGCGTGCCTCTCAAAGTAGACAATGTTTAGTAGGGGTTAAGTGCTGTAGTACGATAATAAAAGTAACATGTATACAAAATTTTGGGTAGTACGCTTTCAAATAAATTTATATCTTTTTTTAAACTTTCAAAAATCATTTATCGCTTTGAAAATTTAAAAAAATTTGATACTTTCTTTTTATACCGAAAGTATCGATAATAAGTAGTTATTTACCATAATCGTCACCATCCAGAAATATGCTTATAACTTCTTTTGGGTAACAGGCACGCTTACAGATGGACAATTTACTAAATCTATGTCCTGGAGTAAAAAATTCCTATGATTCTAACAAAATTATAGAAATAGCTTTTTGCTCATTAAAGCTAAAAGAAATAGAAGAGCGCTTAGTGACACTTAAAATCACTGAACTGGTACACTTTTGAGCCTTATACTACAAATAAATTTGCTTAAAAAGTTGTATTAAATATTTGTAACATAATACCTTGAAATTCTATATTAATACAAGTTCATTTTGTCTATGATCCTTGTATAAATTGATCAGTAACACTTATTTTAACATTTCCGTGGTATTACTTATATGCGTACAAATATAGATTACCAAAGCTATCTAATGAAATTCGCTTGAAATTTAAACAAATACAGTCATTATATAAAATACTTTTAGTAGGTTATCAGATAAAAGTTACTAATTTATAACGGATAATTATTCGAATTGGATTTTAAGGTTGATACTGCAACATATGTATATGTGTATGATATGTAAGCAATTATTATTATTGCAGAAACAGTTAAAAGCTCTTGTTTTAGATATGTTTAATCATTTTTAGGATATATTCTGGATGTAAGTTTATAATTAGATATTATAGTAAAATTCTTACTATATATTTATAAATGTAAATTTTTTATTTAATCAATTATTCATTTTTATTGTAAATTTTAATATACTTTTACATTTTTTTTTCTTGATTCACAACTATTGAAAATGTATATTCCCTTAAATCAAGACCAATTTTATTTTTAATGGGATATAATATGAAATGGAGAAGACATACTTTAACATGTAAGAATTTCGTATTTCATTGACATAATATAATTTTTCTATCGCGGGTACTTTTGCAACCCTAGTACACCCTTGGTAGGGAAAACAGCGTTCGCCAGTCATGTGCATCCGACCAGGGGGGTCCCAACAGTTCCTTGGGCGATGCTTCGCAGGCGCCCTTGGGCACAGGAACCGCACTGGAGAGATGCACTTTTTCGACGAAAATTACTATTATAAGACATAAAATATCATTGAACTTTTGATCTTTACTCTGTAGTGCCTTATTAACCTACATCAATATCTTATACATTCGTATTAATCATCTTTATTATGTATATCTCTTTATTATCTTTTAACCCTATACTTCTGACTAGTATTACTATTTTATTGTTTTATTTGTTGTTTTTTTTTCTTTTTACATAGCAATATGTGCTTTATAATTTTTTTCTCTTATTGCTGAGCCTACAGTCTATCAATGAAAAACGTGAAAACTCATTTATGTTTTTTTTTCTTATATTTTTTTCTCTCTGTTTTATCTTCTTTTATTTTATATTTGAAGGATGATATATTTGTCTATTACCATATAGTTTTTCTGTATTTCCTGATTGGTAAAAGTCTTTCTTTCCTTTATAAAATTATATTCTATTTTCTTAAGATTATTTTCCTTCGTTGCTCTTTGTATGAATCCTATCTTAGTCCCATCCTCTTTTTTTTAATATACTGCTCTCTCTTTTTTGCCTATATTGTATGGTTTTTACTTATTTATTCCGTTAAATCTTCTATTGAGCATGAATAAGGCCACGTGATCTTGTCCATTTTCATTATTTGCAAAAAGTAAATATATTTATTTTTTCTTACGCCATTTTTCAGGCTAACCCCACCCGCCTCCATTTCTTATAAATATCTTGATGTGTTTGCATTTAAATATAACATTTTATTTGTCAATCATTATCTATCTTTTCACCTTTGTCTTTTCTTTTCCATTCCCAGATCCACACCTACCCTGTCCGCCTTTAATCTTTATATATGTATACTTGTGTCTTTGCATTTGATCCTTTCTTTTTATTTTGAATCTGCCCTTTATTGTTTCCAAATATTTTGTTTTCCTTTTCATACGCAAGTCTCCGCTACGTATATGCTATATGATTTCATCTTTTAATCTATGATAAATAATATTTGATTTAAACTTTCTACTGTATCTTTTTTCTCAAACCTAAAACTGCTTCGACTTTTCTTTGCTCCCTACCTGTCGTTTTTTCTCCGTGCCACAAAGATTTTTTGTTACGAACCACACTTCAGGGTCTATGTCCTAGTTTGAAATTTCCAATGCATTTAATTCCAATTCAAACAAATCGGTTTCTATCCCTTCTTTATTCCTAAAATATAACATTTCCTTTTTTTTTTATGTTTACTTCCAGTATATATTTTCTGTACCATATTTATCTAAGTCTTTACGCATATGTGTAATGTCCTAAAAAAGCTTAGTGCCTAAAACAACGTCGGCAGATGATTTAATCCATTGAATTGAGTTTTTCTACCGTTACACCTTCTGTATTATTGTAGATCTGCTTATTGTCTATTTATTATATAAATAAGCTATAAAGTACCAGGCTTTATAGGCATCCTTGCCTTTACTCCATCATTGTATCAAATAAATCTCTTAGCCTCTGGCCGTTATTAACTGTTTTTAGTATATTATTAGATTCTTTCTAACATTTTTGTCATTTTTATACATTTTTCTCTTGAATCTGATTGGACCAGAAACATTTCTTTATTGATGTTATCAAATTTTTTTTTGAAGACTATAAACACAGCATATACTTTATTCACGACTTCCTATAGTTTACTTTCAATTAATTTATTTAGTACGAAAATATGGCATCTTGTTCTTTCTTTTTGCTCTGGCACCACCCTAACTCTCTATTATCATTTATTACTGCTCTACCTTTTTTCTACATTTCCAGCGATTATAATTGCTTAAATCTTATGTGCTACATTTAAAAGGCTCTCCTCTGTAGTTTTAACGTCCTTCAACATCTGCCTTGTAAATTTGATAGATTCTTTTCTTACTAATTCCCACACTTCGATAGTATGCGTGTTAGTCTATAAGCTATGAAGTATGTTTGTTAGATCAATCATCTAAATTATTTGCAGATTCCTAAAACAGTTTTTAATAATTCTGTCTTCTCCTGTGTCTTTTCTGTTTTTTATTTTTACCAAGACGTTCTTTTATTCAATGATAAATATTTTCTTGTAAAATTCCTTTTTGACTTTCCTGTTGATTCCTATACAATTTTATATGTTTTCCGTATGATACGTATCATTCTTATCCCTTATGAAACTTTCAAAATTATTCTTTTATGCTTCTTTCTTTATTACCATCTCCTTTTTTTCTGATTAAATATTTTATCAGCTTTCCAAAACTCATTTGAATTTTTCTGTATGCTACTTAGCTTAGTTTTCTTAGGCTTGTTT
Source organism: Copidosoma aretas (assembly GCA_030522625.1). Lineage (NCBI taxonomy): Eukaryota > Metazoa > Arthropoda > Insecta > Hymenoptera > Encyrtidae > Copidosoma > Copidosoma aretas. Next base: position 22,935 of record JAPYYV010002776.1, read on the forward strand.
CATTTATTCAACTCGTATAATTCCATGTATTCTTTTTACGTTAGTTTCCGCTTATATATCTACTCTCTCTTTTGCTTCGTAGAATTATTTGATTTTACCTATAATCGATATTTTTGCTGAAACAGTGTGAAATCCTGTTTATCAATTTGCAATCATTTACCATTATTTATTTAATCATTTTAGTTCCTCTGCTATCTCTCTGATTACATTACGTAAACTGTCCTATTTTTTGGAATATTTATTCCATATGTATATCTGCCCACCTGCGCAATACGCTCGCCAATCTTTCAATTTTTTATTTGATTAAAAAAAAAAATATGAATGATTAATAAATTAATATCGAAAATTTCTTATAAAATTAGAAATTTATCTCTTATTTTTGAAAAAAGCTTGAAATAGCTTTATAATGCAAGAAAAAAAAAATGATCAAAACATATTCGAATTTTTAATTATTCATAAATATTTTATTTTTATTTTTTTTTATAGTTATATTCTTAAAATGTTTTTTTTTTAATAATTTTTCATTTAAACATTATCAGTAACAAATATTTTTTCTATATAAATGCACTTGGTAATAATATATATGCTAGGTTAAATTTGATTATTTTTTATCTAAAATCACAATACATCACATCTGTGTATGTAACTAAAGTCCTAGCCTAAGCAATAGATTTTTTCAATGTTCAATTATTTTGCAAATCAAAAGTTTTTTTGAAAGAAATAATTTTAGAATAGCATTATTAAAGGAAAAAAAACTGGATAATTTATGAGTTAAAAAAAATTAAAATATATTTCATTTATCATTCTTTTTTAATTGAAAAATGAAGCTCTTTTCACCTTCTTTAATAAATGAGAGGAAAATTAGTAATCTTATAAGAATTTAAAAATATTAATATAATAATTATTGATATGATTTATGACATAAATAAAACAAATTTGGAGGTTGGCAAGCGGATCGCACAGGTGGAAAAATGTACACAAAATATATATATTACACAAAAAATGGGACACGTTACGTAATGAAACTATAATGATAAAATCAATAAAGGTAAATCATTGCAAATGGATGAACGGGATTTCACAATAACTTAGCAGGAAATATGGACTATAGCTGAAGTAAAATAGTACTTCTAAAAAAAGAAACAGTAAAATAGAATTAAAATCTAACGTGAAAATAATAAATGGAATGATAAGAGATTAAAAAATTAAACAAGCCTGAAAAAACTAAGCCAAGTAGTATGAAGCAAAACTCAAATAGGTTTAGAAAAGCTATTAAGAAATTAAAACAGAAAAAAATGAATAGTCATAAGAAACTAGGCCTACAAGAATCATTTCAAACATTTGTCAAGAGACAACAATGAAAGATATCATACGAAAAACAAAAAAAGAGTATAGGACTAAACAACGCAGTCTACAAAGATTTTCACAAGAATATATTCATCTATAATTAAAAGAATGTCTGGGGAAAAATATGAAACAGAAAATACACAGAACAAGACAGAACTATTGAATGATGATTACTGGCATATTCTACTTATATACATATGTATGAATATCAACCTCAAAAACCAATTGGAATCATAATCCGTTATAAATAAGTAACAATTATATAATAAATTAGTGGACTTACTTTATGAAACGACTATATTTGTTCAAATTTTAACCAAATTTTTATGAGATCGCTTTGATATTTATCTATATTATTATGTATACCCTAAAATTTTAAAATAAGTGTTACTGATCAACTTATACAAGGTTCATGGACAAAATAAATTTGTATGAATATAGAATTTTAAGGTATTATGTTACAAATATTTAATAAAACTTTTTAAGCAAATTCATTTGAGGCTTATTAGTATAAGGCTCAAAAGTGTACCAGTTCAGTGATTTTAAGTGTCACTAAGCGCTCTTCTATTTCTTTTAGCTTTAATGAGCAAAAATCTGTAAGCGTGCCTGTTACCCAAAAGAAGTTATAAGCATATTTCTGGATGGTGACGATTTTGGTAAATAACTACTTATTATCGATACTTTCGGTATAAAAAGAAACTATCAAATTTTTTTAAATTTTCAAAGCGATAAATGATTTTTGAAAGTTCAAAAAAAGATATAAATTTATTTGAAAGCGTACTACCCAAAATTTTGTATAATAGTAACTTTTATTATCGTACTACAGCACTTAACCCCTACTAAACATTGTCTACTTTAAGAGGCACACTTCTAATTTATATGCAAAGGAACATTTTTTGGGCGTTCACAACTCCTCGTACTCTTAAAAAAATAATATTAAAAGTCCTTATCAAGAAATTGTGTAGAACAAAAATCATGTGACTTTTGGAATCCTCAAAAAAGTAATAGATCTGATCGGTTTAAGCAATAATTGTAATGGCCAAAGATCCGAAGGGTAAAAAGATATAGATCTCTTATTGTGCTTAAATTAAAGCTTGAATCAAATATTTTAAATAATACTTTAATATTTTTTTATTTCCGCGGTTGTTTTTAAGTTACAGTCCATCAAAGATTAAGAAATAAAACGATTACGAGTTATGTGATGTTTAAATTGTGTTTTAGTAAGTTTTTAAATTTTTTACGTAAAAATAAAACATATACCGACAAGTGCATGATAAATTTTTGACAACTTCGTCTACTCTGATAGCTTTTCTGTTTTTCTTTTTCCCTAATACTTTCTGCGATCAATGATCGATATATACTTGTCAAAATCCTACTAGACGTTGCTGCTATTACCTGTAGCCTTTTTTTTTCCGTGTTACATGAGTTATTGTTGTCTTCTAAAAAAGTTTGAGAAAGATTTTTATTGTTGGATAATTCTTTGAGTTTACCCGCAATCGTTCTTTTCTGCTCAATTATACTAAAATTCTTTTTAACAAATTTACAAAATTGTTATGTTCTTGATATTATCATTTTAAGTTCCTCTGCTACTTTCGTAAATACATTTAGTAACCTGTCCCATCTTTCTGTAGTTTTTATATAAACTCGGTTAATTGTTTGTTCCAAATACTTTCCCTGTATCTCTTAAAGTCCGTTTTGAAATTTATTTCTTTTACCCTCCATTCACATTGTGAGTTTCATTCAATCCTCTACATCTGTTACTTTCTTCCTTTCGCGTATAAGAATTGCCTGCGATTTTAAAGGTCATATATGGATTATTAGACTCACTTCTAGTTACCTGTTTCGAAGTTTTAACAGCACAATAACTCTCCGTCTTCATCATTAATACTTAACTAGGACCGATCCTTTCCTTTTCCCTACAAAAGTAACCTTTTTGTCCCAATCTTCCTTTAAATACACATTTTTATTACTTATCCTAAGTTTTTCAACAAACTTGAACGGTTTTTTGCCTTTTTAGTTTAGCACTTTATCCTCTGACTTTCTTATGCTCTAAATACAGGTGTCTGCTTTTAATATCTCCTCTTCTATCTTAGCATAGAAATTGCCAGCTTTTATAATCTGCCTTTACATTTTAGTCCTTATTGATTTTTACTTTTTGATTTTTCTACCATATTTTAAGAAACTTTTTTGTTATTATACACCGTTAATACACCTATATCATGATCTTGATTTGTAATTTTTCCTTTGTTTTCATTTACAATCCTTACACTATATTTCCATTCATTTATTTGTAATTGCATACATTTTTTGTTAACTTGTATCAAAATACCCTTCTTTGCTCTCTGCTATGTATTCTCTTTGACTACGGCTTTTTCCGTCCATACAAAATTTTTACTTGATGTATCTGCTCACAAATTTTTTTTCATCATCTTTTTTTAACCATGTTTATGGAATAAGTACAGAATCGAAATTATTTACAAAATTTTACTCATAAAACTGCTATATTAGAACTTGCTACAATCCAGGATACGATTCAATCATATCCCGTCTCTGCTAACTTATACCTATAGATCAAGCATACTCTCCTTGCTGATGATGCATTTCTTCCTCGTTGTCTGCACCCTGCGTGTTCGATGTCACAGCCAGCCGCCCCGCCCCTGCATTCATGATCATCATACCATACTCCATCCACTCTTATTTCCATGTTTACTAGCTTTACTCACAGTCCATTGCTTATCATCTTCTCTGGGACACTCTCCAGCCAGTGCATAACTGACTTTTTTTCTGTATATGTATTATCGACATTTACATCAATGTATTCAAGCCAATAATTACTATTTGAAAACAGTACTTCACTTTGCATAGATTCTAGTTTTAGCAGTACTCTTTCGTTCATTACTTGCGCGTCTTTGATGAAAATTAGTTCTTTTAGGGTTTTTTAAGCTCTCTTCTAAATTTCTTTTTATAAAACTTTCCCGTTTTCCTAACTTCAATTATTTTAAATTTTTTCTTTCATTTCCAAATACCTTTTTGTAATATTACGATTCCCTTTTGGCCATCATATCCGGTGTTTTATTCATGTTCTATGTTTGTACGTGATTTTTTTTTTCTTGTGGAAATTTGTCATTATTACTACCAGCTCCTCTCTCATATTCTTAGCTGTATTAACTATGGCCGTCATCTCTCCTCGCGCTGCTTCATCGTCCCTTCTCGCAAGCTGTTGACATAATTAACTGATAATTTATAAAACCACTATTGATAATGCATTTCTATTAATGCTTTTTAGTTTTTCTTTAAGAACAACGTATTTCGACTCATTTCAAATAATGTTTCAATATTTGTTTGCTATTTTTTCCTCCGCTTATGTACTTTAATAAGAAAAAAAAAAAAAAAAAAAAAAAAAATTACTTTTTCTAGAAACTTCACTTCTAAAAACTCGACAACTAAATTGATTGACTATACAATGATGTTTTACATACTTAGTTTTTAACAAACTTTTACGTATATAATAATCATGTTAAAATTGTTAGAAAATTAATCAATTATGTGGAGGATATGTGGGCGCACAGTGAAACATTTTGAGTTTATGATATGACAATCTCATATCTTAAGAACGGAACAAGAGAATCTAAATTTTTTTTTCATGGCATCCCAGCTTAGATAATAAGGAACAGAGGAAAATTATTGAGAATGTCTGTTAATTAAAACCTAACCTATAAAATCATAAGGAATGACCAAAAAACCTATAAATCTGAATTAAAATTCTAAATATCTTGTTAGAAAAGCCCGATAACATAATAAATATGTCTGTATCATAAAGCAAATGTATTAACGAATATATAAATATCATAAATAGTTGCTGTGTATCAAAACCTAACCGCAAAAGTATTGGAAATCTTAAAAATTTAAAAAGTACGAATAAAGTTCCAATATCTTCATAACAATAGTTAACAGTGGAATAAATATTTTTTTATTAAAGTTAATGTACTAATTATTATGTAAGAAAAAAAAAGTTTTATTATATCAAGATCTAACCTCAAAAAATATTGAAATCATTTGATTCTTCGTATTATAATACTTTGTGCTAAATTTTAAGTATTTTTGACGTGAAAAAAAGAATTCAGCAAATCTACTTAAACAATAAAGATAAACAGGTAAGTAATATACATATATATAATACGTATAAATGTTGTGCATTATTATCTTACTGTTAAAAAACAAGAAATTGTAAAATATTTTAAATAACTACAAATATATTCCAATATCTCGAAATCGAAAGTAAATAGTGTGATAAATCTCTTCCCATTATGAAGTTTATGAAGTAAGTAACATTTATAGATGAAATAAACTTACTTGTAAATGAAGTTCGATTGTAATCATACGTTTGAACCTCGTACTAAGAGATCACAAATGAATAATTTCTATGTATGAAGACCTTACCTCAGAAGATGTTAAAAATATTTAAATACTTCGTACTCTAATACTTTTTGTTAAATTTTTTGATATTTTCCAAGTGAAAAAAAAAAACTTTAGCAAATCCACTGTAACAACAAAGATAAATATGTAAGTAATACATAAAGACTATGTATAGTTGCTTCGTATCAAAACATAACCTATGAAATAACGAGAAATTACAAAATGTTGGAAAAGTTACAAATATATTTTAAGATCATGATATCAAAGGTAGATAGCAAAATAAAATTCTTTCTTTTAAGGCGTTTATGAAATAAGTAATATATGAGGATGATACATAATTTTTTTATATCAAGACCTAAAAATTTAAAAATATTAAAAATTTAACACAAATCATTAGATTACAAAATATTTAACTGTTCCTAATATTTTTTGAGGTTAGGTCTTTATACAAAATAAATATTCATAAACCTTATACATTATTTCTTTTATAAACTTCATAAAAAAAGAGATTTTTCACATTATCTACTATCGTTATGCAGATATTTAAATATATTTGTAATTATTTAAATGTTTCGCGATTCCTCGTTATTTCATAGTTTAGGTTTTAATACACAGCTACTGTACATATTCTTTATATATTACTTACCTGTACATCTTTACTATTAATGGTATTAAAGACTTAAATTCTCTATATTTCTAAAGTTACCTGTCCATGATGAAGCGTTCAGCTACACCAAATCATAGCAATACAAACTAGGGATTTTAAATTGAGTTACTATGTTTGTTTTTTAGCTACTCTTGTATATCTAAAGAAAAAACAAATTATAATGCAGATGAGTAACTGTCCATTCCGGACTATGTATAATAAAATAAATACATATTATACAGACAATTTTAAAAGTGAATCTTTTCTTATTCACATTTATAAAAATGAGATTTTTATCTCTTTGTATGAAAATGATCTCTAAATCTTATTTCTGGTTGTATCTATCTCTGTCCTTATTCGGTTAAAAGATTTTCCGTATGCTTATTTTAAATTATATGCATTTTTCGATACTTGTCTTTCATATTTTTTTAGATATAACTTTTTTCGTATCGAACTTTCATGTACAGCTCTTGTTGTACGTACAAAAGAGAGTTTTGTTGTACATACAAAAAAGTGTTAAGGGGGCTCCAGCGAAAGGAGTTGAGAGGTCGTAGGTAGTTTAATTGATAGATAAGAACCCGCTGATTCCCGCGGTGTCTTTATTTACCCCTATAACCGTGGAAAATATCGAGATATTTGCTCTTAAAGTTCGCAGATTATACACAACCTCTAATGGAGCAACGTGAAAACATCGTAATTTTCTAACCATAATCGAGGAGTTGCACATCAAGACACGAACTGTTTTAAAGAAAAAAACCTTATCTTTCAGATGGTAGCTTACAAAATATCGGTACCCGTGGAAAAATTCGAAATATTCCGTGGAGTATAAGTCGAATCGTAGTATTATACCGTACTGCTATACATGTATATGATGGTGCAGATTATGCTCGCATCATGTATATGTATATACAGCAGTAAGCAGCAGTGATACCAA
>JAPYYV010002777.1:0-19853 GCA_030522625.1 Copidosoma aretas
ACCTTTAATGGTGCACATTACGAGGATATGCCTGAGTCATGAAGTATTAAGTTGTTGTGTTATGTGTGTATAAAATACACAGAAATCGATATTTACACCATATTGATATATTGTAGGGTTTTTGTAATCTAGTCAACATTAAGTGACAAAATTGTAGGTTATAACTAGGTTATATAGTTAGAGCTTTGAAAGATAAGTTTCTGGAATATAAGATACTAAAATTGACGTTTGCTAATGTTTTAACATCTCTGACTTAAATCTTACAATTAAAGTCGTTTTGTACCATCAAGCACCTACTGTTTCTAAATGTTAGGTTATGTCATGTTTTAACCTTCATATATTTGTGTTTTAGCTAAGGGTATGGTATTTGATATAAGTATTTTATGCTATGCATGGTTAAAAATTTATCTCTCATCGCGAAAAAAGGGTAAATATGTAAATAATCAATTTTTTACACATGAATCATTAAATAACAAGAAAAAAAATTTTTTTTTGCCAAATCCGCAACCACAGATCTTTTGGAAATGATCTCAGCTTTACAATTAAAAAATAAAAATTGAAGATTGGTGAAAATCTGTGGTCTGTAGACAATTTTTACTGCAAAAAGAACGTAAATAATCACTGCTTTACACATTAATTATTAATAAAAAAAAAAAAATTTCTCAGTTTTAAAATACAAAAAAAAAAAATTAAAGATTGGTGGAAATCTGTGGTCTCTAGACGGTTTTGACTGCAAAATGTCCGTTTTGGCCCACTGTGCGCCGAGAGTGTTAGTACAAAATTCTAAAAAAATTACAGCATGGTTTTCTCATGAAGTACTTTTTATTTCAAAAGTTTAAAGAAAAACAAGTTACTTTTTGTCTCGCCTCACGTGAAATGCCTCTTGTATCTATTCCATCTATCTTTTTTTGTACAAGGCTTTCATATTTTATTTTATTTTCAAACAACAAAAAAGTACATCAAGACAATGGACATGCACTGCATCAATATCACTTTCTATAAGTATGACGAGTCATTGGATTTTTGAATTACCGTCATAGTTTAATAACATTGAAAGCTTATTTGTAGAGTATGATAAATATTGTAACGTATTAGAGCAAAATAAGAGCGATAGTGGTGTTCTTACGAAATTTAAGATAAAAAATGGACTGTGTACCCGAAGATTCAAAAGAACTTAATTACATTAATTCAATATTCAAGCTAAAATAATTACAGGTAAACTAAGTGTAAGTGAAGTGTTTACCAAGAATTACGATATGTTCTGATAACAATTCTATTTATCTATTTCTTTTATATGGAAAATAATTTTCTATGTTCTTAGCATTTTCAATGACAATAAATAAATTCCAAGGCCTTCATATTATTAGACTGCCATTTTGTCATAGTTAATTATCATTAGCATTATCTAGATACGAAAATCCTAACCGTATTAGCTCTTAATTAGAATCAAACAATGAAAACAGCATCGAAAACATCGTTTAGGAAAATATTGTGAAAGGTAACTCTTGATTTATAATAATTATTAGTACTCGTCAAATATATAAATCAAATAATATAAATTTAAGAATTTTTCATAAACAGTAAAATTTTTATAAGCTTGTATGTGATAAAAAGTTATAATAACAAATCAGATGTGGCCATGCTTTCGGTAATATAGAACGAATTATTTGATATTCCGATAAAGGCTCTTATAGCAATTTAAAAAAGTGTATATCTTTCTGCTGTGATTTATGATGATTGATTTTTATTGTTCTAATTATTGGTACTTTTATCACGATCGATTGTTGGAAAATGTGTACTGTATATTACGTTGTTTTTAATAAAAAATTTTAATACTGTCTCTCGATTCGTCTATACTTACGTTCTGATGTCGGTATGCAAGCGCGGTAAATGCACGTACAATTTGAAGTGCACAATACTTTGACTTAGCAGATATTATATATAAACGTGTACCAATAAGCATAAATTTTTTTCAAAACTACGTGGAAGGTCATAGAATTTGAATTGGATAAATATATTTAATAATGTATTGTAAAATGAATAATTACTTAAATTTATTGCACCAATGTTAATTGCTAAACATGTAGCATGATAAAAACAAGCTAAGTAGAAGCGTTACGCCACGCCAAAGAAGAAAAAAGGCGGAGCAGGAGTAAGGGTTCAAATGTTTGCAAATTATTATTAATTTCTCCAGTAATTGTCTGCTGATATGTTCTCTTCTGTTTTGCTAATTGCTTTTGCAATTTGTATTACCGTACTGACAACAATAATTTTGTTATAGCACTTTTGCGGTTTTTGGGATTTTTATTTTTATTTTATTGTATAGGTTGCATACATTAGTTGTGATGATGGCGGTTTATTTGTGGTGATTGTGTGAGATAGGACGTTGGAGTTGAATCTGCCATGTGTGTCTGAGTCACCTTGTATTTAGTTAAATCACGATTTTTTAATTTTTTAAAAATCTATAGTCCTTATGTGAAATGTAACAATCGTTTGATAAAGTTTTTTTTTTACAGTGTTTTGTTTACTTTTTTTACACATCCAGAAATTTATTATTTTTACTTTATTAAATGAGATATAACTGTTGGAGTGATTTGGATGATATTAAGTGGAAGTTGCATACATTAATTACATTTTATATTTACAAACAGGACTTCACATACATACATATTATAGACACATAGAGTGTAAACCAGGTCTACTCAACGTAGCGCATTCTGGGTACGCTAAATGAAGTACATAAATTTCATAGTAGGTTTGAACTTTAACAAAAAATATTATTTAAGTTTTAATTTTTATTAGATATTTGAGTGAATAGATTTAAGGTTACTGACAACTATTTTTTTTATCATTTAGTAAATGCATTCAGTCTCGAAAGGGATTTAAATAAGACTCAATTATTGAGTAGAGAATCCATAAATATATTTTATATTATTCTAAGCTTTTAGAACTTTTCCAATCACAGACTATTTTTGATAAGTCTTCGACCTTACTTCAAGATCAAAAAGAAATATTTGACGAGGTCTGTAGTTAGGCTCTTTACAAGCTGTCATGAGTTATATCAAAGCTATTGTTATTTGTGATGTGCCAGCAAAGGACAAACAGGGAATGTAAGAGGGCTGTGAGTAATACGTTGCCAATTTAGTACGCTATGGGGGTGATGACTGAAAAGTACTAATAGTTTTCAATAACAGAACAAAATCATTTGATTTTTTCCTTATTTTGTGAAGGGTATTAGTGTAGGCTGTAAGGGAATGAAATAAGTTTCAATAAATAAATAAATAACTAAATTTTTCTTTGATTTGTAGGGGGCTTGGGGGTGGACGTTGAGAGACCATAGTCAAGAAACAAGCTTATTTCTACCTTAGAATGTGATTTTCTGTAGACAACTATGAAAGACATGTAAGGATGCTCGAAGATAGGCGGGGGGTATGATGGGTCCTGATCCACACGGAAAAAAATCTTGAAGTGACAGAGCCCAAGTATTAGCAATAGTACAGTTCCGTATAGTGCCAAACTCCACGAGTCGAGCCACATTCATTATTCCAGTACAGGCTCTTGGACTTACAGCTTACGTCTGATACAATTTATATGTATGTCGAAAGAAGTCAAAAGTTCTTGCATGTAAACGAACTGTACTAGCGGCGCGACGCTAGACAAGGTGCAAGAAGAAGTATGGCCTATTCAACTATATTATACATGTACATATTGAAACAGCCAACCCTATAAGTCCAAGAGCCTACCCCACGGTTTAGGATAAGGCAGATGGTACAAAGTACATATATTTAGGGATTATCTTCGGATTACGTCAATGCACCGGAAGACGTGGAAGCACCTCTGCAGTTCGTTGAAAACAAACGGCTTTTGCAGAGGAAAGTGTCTTAGAGCCTGGACAGGCTTTATGGCCTGAGTGAGGCGGCGCGGTGGCATAGGCCTTGGACGAATGAAGGCGGATTGATGGCTGGGTGGCTCTGGACGGTAAGAAACACGCCCGGCATTCTAAGCGTCGTGCCGTACAGCATCTCGGCCGGTGACGCTTGTAGATCTTCCTTGAAAGATGTTCGGAGCCCTAGGAGCACCGAGGGCAGTGCGTCCGGCCAGGGAGTGTCGGGGCAGCACATCAGTCCGGATTTGAAGGTATGGTGGAAACATTCTACCATCCCGATTGACTGAGGGTGGTAGGGCGTTGTCCTGATGCAGCTCAAGCCAATCATCTTGGCCAGCTCTGTGAATAGGGCTAACTCGAACTGGGCTTCTTGGTCCAAGGTAACAGTGAGCGGCATTCCGTAGCAAGCGATCCAGCTATCGTAGAGAACCCTGGTGACCGTCAGGGCCTGCTGGTCTGGGATTAACACCGAGACTGGCCATCTGGAAAACCTGTCGATGATAGTTAAGCATTACTGGAATCCTATATATAAATATATATTAGTGGAGCTTCGCCCCCCTGCGTGCTCCGCACGCCCATCCCCTTATATTTGATAAGTGTAAAAAAGTTTTCTGTGTTAATAAAAATTTTATGTCATTCTATACTAATTGTCTGGTTCTTTTTGAATATTGCCTGTACATTTAGGTGGATGTAATTCTTTTTCTGCACTTGCCCTGTATGGCAACAAGCATATTTTTTTGTCTTTATTAATAGGATATGGCTATAAGCCTGCGCAGCAACGGGACTTATGACGTGTAAAACTGAGAGAACTGAGAGCGAAGCGAAGCGAGCGCTGGTTGGCTGCCTGAGCAAGAGCCTAATTTAAGGTTGCTTAATTAGCTCATATGTAATGAATTATAAATTTATCATGCAGGCTGAGATTTTAGAATAATATTTTATAAACACTAATTTTGAGAGTGCATAAAAAAAATTGTTTGTTGGCGATGGAGTTTAGATACAATGTTCGTTTTGAAATCCTACATCTATCACAGCTCATATGTGAATAGTTAATAAGTATCCTAATGGAATATCTCACAACCCAATTTAAATATATAAATACTCAGTAAGAGGACTCCAGCGAGCAGTAAGTATCAACCCCAAAATAATTTTGCTTGTTGATATCACTTTCGTCGTCTACTGTACACATTAGTATATACTTATACATGATGTATACATAATGTGAGCACAATTATCTATTGTTATAGCTATATATTAAACCAATGCTAATACTATGACTCGATCAATATCCTACGGAACATCTCAAATTTTTCCACGGTTACCTACATTTTGCAAGGTACCATCTGAAAGCTGATGATTTTTTCTATAAAACAGTCCTCATCTTGATGTGTAAATCCTTAATTTCAGTTTAAAAAATCAAGACCCATTAGAGGTTAACATAAGTGAACTCATAGTCAAAATCATTGGTGATGGGAATTGATTATTCATGCCGTTGACATATTTTTTACATAATTCTTAAAATTTTTATATCAAGATAAGAATGCGTATAACTGAAAACATCAGAGATAGCTAGAATGACTATCAAAATTTTATTGTAGGTAATCGATATTATGAGAATGTTCAAAACCGATTTGACTATCATCGTTTGATGTATAAAGATGGTGTTTAAGGAACTGATGTTTGAATTCAAAGTTTCGTGGATATTTTTAATATACATGTGACAATAAAAACAGCTAGTTAGAATAAACTTTTTAATTTCAGTAACTCAGAAAGTGATTTGAAATGGAATTTGTTATTTAGTAGCTCATTTAACTTAGCCCATTATGATATAATTGACTTGAGGAACTATGATGTCAAAAAATTGATTGAAAAAATTTACAATAAAACTTCATACAGTCTTAAAAGAAAACACGTAGATACGGGTAATTTTAAAGTTTCACTTTAATAATTAAAAACGGAATATGATCGTAACATAAAAACTGAGGGTTCAGATGTATTTGGCAAACACGTTAATTCTTTAGGAAGAATGATGAAACAAAAAAAAATTTATTTGAAAATGTTGAGATATGTTTACCTCCATTAACAAAATATTATGAAAATTTAAAGAACTTATTACAGAATGATGAACACTTAAGATATTTGATACGATACTAAAATAATATGTTTTGTTTCGGTACATTCGATGAAAAAGTAAAACATGAACAGACGAAAAGCCTTAAATTATGCAAGGTATACATATTAAAATTATAGTCGAGGATGTCGATGGCTGAGGCGCTACTGCAGCCGATCTATACTACTAAATTTTCTTTTTTTTAGTATTGGTAAGCAATTATAGGTTTAAATGATTGTATGCTAGTTATTCAAATATAATTTATAGCAATATTGTCATCATCATTCTTACTATTATTCTAGCCAAGGATGTCGTTGTTAAGCTGTAATTCTTCTTTAAAAAAATTTGATGGCTCGTTCATGGTTTGTTGTTGTCGAGCTGTTGGCTTTTGTTAGTCGGCCCTACGCTTCTGGGTTCGATTGTCGGCGTGTTATGTAGGTGTTAGATGTCCCTGCATCGGGATGACAATCGCTCTTAGCGCGATGTTATTGCTGGTTGTCATTTCGTTAGGGGTTCGACTATTTCCACGCCAACCGAAACCTGTGAACAATCTGTAACAAATTAATTGAGGGGCCCCCCATAGGAAGAGGCAAATCCATATTTGCTAGCAAGGAGAAGGAGAAGGTACGTAAAGAAGTTACAGTATTCCGCACCCAGCTTGCTGGTATTGTAACTTCATTTGGCATTCCGTCTTACATATGGTATTAGTTAATAATAGTCTTTTCTTTGCAACAGTTTATGCTATCTTATTATTATCCTTACAATTATTCTTATATGCTACGACGCTATTGTTATAGTTTGTTTTAGTGGACGTTATAGGATGTGTTGATTGCGTAAGTAATTATCTTATATTTGATTTGCTTGGTGTCTATTTACTACTCTTATCAATATTCAAGGGGTATTTTTTTTTGAAACAAAACGAAGAAAATAGATTTGTACGAGTCTGCATGGGCTTTTGAAATTTTTTTTTTTTTTTTTTTGTGTTTTCTTGTTTTTTTTGGCGTTTGCCGTTAGAGGTTTGGTATGATTTTAGGAAAATCTGAGTTCGACTCTTCTGCAGACAGATGCTCTTGTTCGAAGGTGTTTTTGGTGTAGCATAATGGATAATACAACTAAGGGACGTCCGTTAGCGTAAATTTTTCGTGTGGCTCCACGCAGTGAAGTCCGCATTTTTAAGTCTCAAATCTCTTTTATCCCATTCATATTGCGGTGTGTCTTTTCTCATTTGTTTGCGATTTTCTATTGGTTCTGTTTGTGGAGTGTTATTGTCAGCATTTGGGTCAACTTCGTCTCTCAAGTCGGTCTCTTGATATAGCTGATTGGTTGACTGTAGGTCATTGACTGTCTTCTCTAGATGTTTGTTTTTTTTTGCGCATCTGTGGTACTATCAGTTTCCTATGCGTCCATTCTAACTCCTACCTTTTCCTCAAAATCTTGACGTTTTATATCCAGCCGAACCTTTGTTTGAAAATTATTCATTGAGCCATCGAGCATTGCATCAATTTTTTCATTCAGACCCGAGCCTTTCTTTATTGTGTGCGTCCTTTCTCTCGATGTATTTTCTAGTCTTAAACGGTTCGCTCGGAATTTCGTCTGTAGCTCGCACATATGGTGCTGTTTCTGTAAGTTTTGCTTTCTCGTTGATCTCGTTCGGTTCGCTCACCCCTACACATATTTCCTTTCAGGCCCCACTTTTCTTTCGCTCACTTTTTTTCTCCTCTGCTTCCGCCACTTGTTTTGTCTTTACTAGCTACCATACCCAGTGCGTTGTCGCCCCATGTTTATCTCTTGGCACCTCTTCGTCGCCAGATAGTGTGTTGTAGTTTGCTATTTATATTTCCTTCGACTTATCTTCTAGTTCAGATGTATTAGAAAATTCTGTGGGTTTTCTATGAAAGTGCAAGTTTAAAATTAATTGGTCCTTGCGATAGAATTTCTTTGTCATTGTCGCTTGCTGCCGTTGGCTGTATTCCCCCCTTCCCCTTTTTATTTGCACTTTGTGTTAAGGGTTTACGTGGTCCGTCTCTTGTTTTTGTTACTTTGCCTACTTTTATTGTTTCATTTCCTTGTAATTCTGTCTCCGGCCATTCAAAATCAGAGTCCACGTCACTGCCGTTGCTTGGTGCATATTCGCTTGAATTATTATATCTTCGGCGTTTCTTTTTCCGTACCTTGTTGTCTGAATTGTCTGAATCGAAAACTTTTATTTGATTTTTTCTGTCCTTTGTTATTATATTCTACTTCTGTCTTGTGCGAATCTTGTATATCCTTGACAGTAAAGCGTTCATGTCACCAAATCCCTCTCTTTTCTATTCCTCTACGAGTTCGTATAACTCCCTGCACGGTAATTCAGGGTTTTTGTCTTCCTCTTCCAGGATCGGGTTGCGCGACCATGCATCAGGTGCTCTAATAATTCTCCCTGGTCTATTAACACTGTTGAATTCGTAGCCACACAGTTATTCTTTTAGTCTTGTAAATTGCAGATGCGGTTTTTTCTATGTGTGGAAATGTTGGAGGGGCTCTTGGACGGTGAATATTGTAATTTTCCGTCCGTAGAAGTATAGTCTAAATTGCTCTTTTGCATATACTATGACAAGCAGTTGTTTGTCATATGTAGGGAAAGAAAGTTCGCTACCTTTCAGGCAGAGGGATGTATGTTCGCAAGGGTGATCTTCGCCTATTTTTCCTTGACCTGATATTGCGCGTATTGCATAGTCTGATGCACCCGTTGTAACTATAAATGGCATATTCATGTCCGGTGCTAAGATTACGGGCTCGCTGGACAGAGCGTTAACAAGAGTGTCAAATGCTTTCTGTCGAGGTCCCTGCCATTTAAATTCCGTGCAATTTTGTAAAAGTATTAAAATTAGTTGTGCTATTTTTGCGAAACATTCCGTGAGTGCTTAAAACTGTTTAATTTTTTTTGCGTTTGTAGGTCTTAGATAGTTTTTACGGACCTAATTTTTTCGGATTTCGTCTTTATTTGTCCGTTGCCGACTATGTGACCGAATACTTTCGCTTTTTTTTTTGAGAAACTGACATTTTTTAGGTTCTATTGTTAGGTCTTTATCTTACAAACGTTTAACTTATCTTTTAAATCGTCTTCCGTTTTCTTCCAATGTTGCTGCGAATAGCATCATGTCGTCCATGTATACTTCTATTTCATGTCCTTATAGGCCTTCTAGCGCTAATGTTATCGCACGTACAAATGTGTTTGGTAACTCAGTGCAGCCTATTGGCATACGATTGTATTAGTAGTGGCCATCTGGTCCGAAAATGCTGTCTTATGAACGTCTTTTTTATCTGTTTTTATTTAAAAGAATTCCATTTTTAGGTCTACTGCAATTGTATAGCGGTCAGATAAGAGATGGTTCAGAATATCGCTTTGGAATGGTAGTGGGTGACACGAATCGACTGTAATTTCGTTAATTTGTCCGAAGTCCGTTACCACTCTTCATCTCTTCACCACGTTTGGGACCGCCTGTTATATACTATCCATGTCTTAGAACTATACGGTGACAAGGAGTATTCGATTATGCCCTGGTCTGCTAATTTTTTAGCTCCATATTAATATGTTCCCTTAGAGCCATCGGGTACCTGATTCTTTTTGCTACAGTCGGTTTGTCTGTCGTTGTAGGCATCTTGTGTTTTGAAACGCTAGTTGCTCCTAAAAGATGTCCGTTAAGGCCGAATACCCAAGGGTTGGATCCTATAAGTTTGCGCACATGTTGCAGTTCCCCTACGTTGCAGCCTGATGTGTCTGCTGATTTTAATGTCTTCTCAATTATATATTCTTTATTGTTTACAACAAATTTATTTTTGGTTTTAATCACTTTGTCATTCCCACTTCGTTTTTCATTAGTATTACTTGCCCTAAAAATTCTTATCATTGCTTCGTGTAGGTCTTTTCCGTCGTCCCCATCGACGCTATATAGCTCTGTTCCGCAAATTGTCTCACACTCCAACAAGTCTACTCGAGGTGCATTTATTTTATTCAAAGCTTTCTGGTTCCTTCAAAGGTATCTGGGTGCCGTTCAATATTATAATATGTTCCTTGGCGCATATATGGCAATCATGTTTTTGTAATAGGTCCTATCCGATCAGTACTTCCACTTGTATTAGGAAGTCGTCGGGACAACTTGCAGAGTACAGATCATCCCATTCAGGGGTACCTCTACTGTTCCTGACGTGCATCGTGCTCCGTGTGTCACGCCGGTTATGAGCACTCGATCGCTAAAATTATTATTTAAGTCCTTCTTCAGGCAACTCATTTTCATAATAGATATTTCGGCACACGGTCCTGCGTAAAATGTCGCGCTATCGTTGGTTAATTGTGGGCTTTCTAGGCATACTGAAGGTGGTGTGTGACCTGTACTTGATATAAGTATTTATACTTCCTTAAGTCGTTTTTCAACTCTCTTGTTGGCTGTGTCATTTTCTAACCTGGGACTTTGGGTTGATAGTACAATTTTGGAAAAATTATAATTGTCATCATTTTTTGCGCCCGCAGTAGGCTGCATTTTATTAAGTTGCGCCAGCGGTTTATTTTGTATGTTGCCCGGGTCATGCATTAGACGTAACATTTAATGCTGTGCCTTTCCGGTCGCGTCTACGTTATTCGTGAGGTGTGGCTCACTTTATAGTTTTTTTGGTAACTCCCGCTGCACTTCAGCTCTGCAATTTTTGCAGGCACACTGTTTATATCTTCGCTCACTGCCGAATCACGCTCGCCACCTGGGGACTGTGACAAGCGTCTTAGAAGTTTAAAGTCTCCATGTGTACGTCATGCCTTTTATCGTTGGGTGAGTTAGGTATGTTGTGCGGTGGCCCTCTATTTTTATAACTAGGGTCCCAACACCCGTAATTTCTATTGTTATTACCATAATTATACCTGTTATTGTTGTATCGATTATCCTGTTGTTCGTAACCTCGCCCATTTCGGTCGTTACTATTGTAACTGTAGGGGGTGCTATAATTATTCTTCTCGTAGCCGTTGCTAGGGTCGGTATAGTGTCCGGGTGTGTAGTGTAGCTTTTATTATAATTACTGTGCACATTGTTAAAATTTCCTTCTTTCTGATAATTATGATTGTAACGGTAGGGTTCTCGCATTTCGATGCGATTTATTTGTCCCTTTTGGCTTCTCTTACCAACGTGCGACATTCAACATTCGAGTTGTGATTTTCGTTCTTACAATATGCGCAATTGTTGTCCTGTTCCTTCTTTTTATCTCAAGTCGGTTAAGAATTTTTAGTACCCTGAGTATTTTTATTTTATATTCACTAGCAGTTGCGTTGGAAGATTGTTGTATTCGTCTCCGTAAAGGTTTGACTTGTAGTTATCGTTTGCGAATCCGTTATTTTTATCTGGTTATAGATACCTGGTAATATTTTTTCGTCTTGTAGTATTACTTGGGTCACGCCTATGTAGGCACTACGTCCTCCAGGAGTAGTGTAGGGCGATTTCGCTTTCTATATTTAGCGCCACTACTACTGCGTCGTTCAATGTTCTAGGACTGAGGCATGTTACATTGTATTGACATGGGGCCCGTAGTCCATAGCAAAATTCTTTTATCGCTTTTTTTTCGGCACTGTCTTTTAGTGTAAACTTTTGTGTAGGAGAATAAGTTGGGTTTGAGTCATGAATTGTTGTTAGCCTATCATGTAGTGCTTGAGCGCAATCGTAGTAAGACTCCACATGTTCTCCTCTTTGCTGTGTAATCGTTTTTATTTGTGTTAAAAGTGTGGTGGCATTCCTGATGCTCGCATACCTGTTTTTCAGTTCCCTTAAAAATTCCTCAATCGACGTAAATTATGCGTAGGTAAAGTAAATCGATTTTGCGTATCTGCCTAGTCATTATCCGTCCAATTCAAGTTTTATGTGTCTACGAATTGATGTTTTGTCAATAAATTATTTGTATTATAGTGGTGCCTACCTTCTGCTAGCACTGTATTTGCTTCTATTCTTTCAGTCGTCTGGTTGTATCCCGGCTGGACGGCGTGCTTAGATCTTTGAGTGAGTGTTCCGCTCGTTGCGGAGTGCTCCGTAAAATGGAAGCTTTGCTTTGGGATGTAATTACTAGTGGGATTGCCTGCTGCTTTTCTTTTACTATGACGGGAGTCACTATTTGATAATTTTCATCATACACATCTTATAAGAATAATAAAGCAAATCAGTGATCCGTTGGAGGCAAGGTGGAAAATTGTATACATAGTGTACATTAATTTTCTCTGTATGTTTTTTCGTAAGAATCGCTGACTGTTCGTCAGCCTCATCAAACATTTTGGAACTATATTTTAACTTACAACTTAGTAACGATTTTTCGGAAAAATGAAAGCAAGAATAAAAAAAATTTTCCCTGAGTGTGGCCTGAACACACGACCCTCTGTACAACGGACAGATGCTCTTACCAACTGAGCTATCGAGGGCCGTGAGCTCCACTCGCTGTAGGTTCTGATTAATCCCATTCCTGCGTTTTTACTAACTCTTTCAGAGAGTCCTTCTCTGATCCAAGACTCGTATTGATTAATTCAGATGTAAATCAGCGCCTTTCGATTTTATTACATAAATAATAAAACGAATCAGCGATCTGTTGGAGGCGAGGTGGAAAATTGTATATACAGTGTATATTAATTTTCTCTGTATGTTTTTTCGTAAGAATCGCTGACTGTGTATCAGCCTCATCAAACATTTCGAAACTATATTCTACCTTACAACTTAGTAACGATTTTTCGGAAAAATGAAAGCAAGAATAAAAAAAATCTTCCCCGAGTGTGGTTTGAACACACAACCCTCCGTACACCGGACATATGCTCTTACCAACTGAGCTATCGGGGGCCGTGAGCTCCACACGCTGTAGGTTCTGATCAATCCCATGACAGCATTTTTACTTATTCTTTCGGATAGTCCCTCTCTGACCCAAGACTCGTATTGATTACTTCAGATGTAAATTAGCGCCTTCCGATTTTATTATATGAATAATAAAGCAAATCAGTGACGAATATAGTTGTACAATGTTTGATGAGGCTAACGCACAGTCAGCGATTCTTACGAAAAAACATACAGAGAAAATTAATACACACTATGTATACAATTTTCCACCTTGCCTCCAACGGATCACTAAGGTCAATATAATGATTTGACTAATTGCAACAAATACCCATCAATTGAAAATTATAATTTCTATGATACGGCGTTTGACCTAAGACACGCCTAACAGAGCAGTGAGGAGAGGTTTTCGCCAAGGCTTGGGTGGTGTAGTTGGTTAACGCACCTTCCCGGCAAGAAGGAGCCCCAGGTTCAACTCCTGGCCGAAGCGGGTATCTTTTTTCACTGCTTTGTAAATTTCAATCGACAAAGTTTTTTCGCACACCAGCGATTTTTACTGTAAAAAACCGCGCAACTATAGCGCAATATAGATGGAAGAGGTCAATATGATAATTTGACAAATTGCAAAAAATACCCAGCAATTAAAAATAATAATTTCTATAAAACGAAAAATTGGATGAAGCGCAAATACATAGAAGAAAAAATGTAGCAATTGGTAGATTAAATGTTGTGTCACCATAATATCAAGAAATATTTTATTTAAAATTCATATTGAACAAAGTTAAAGGCAAAATATCTTTTTATGACACAGAAACAGTCCATGGTAAAAAAGATGATAGTTTTAAAGGAACGTCCTTACACATGGATCTCGTTGATCACGATTCGCAAATTAAGAAAATTTTTCGCGTGGTTTTTTTATGTCAGAAAAGTTTTAAGGAGATATAATTTAAAATGAATTAAAAAATTATTTTATTTGATATTTTACTTGTAATAGTGACGATAAAGCTCTATTACAGCCTAACGAAATTGTTAATACGGATAACTTATCGTCTAAGAACTTTCAACTACTGGAACGTAAATATTTCATGAACAAAGTTTTTCAAGACGAGGAAAGAGCAAGCTCCAATGAAAAGCTTTTCACAAATTTTTCTTCTTAATTAAATCCAGATCAAAGAGATATTTTTCAAGAAGTTATCAGTTCTTAGAACAAAATCTTTTTTGTAGGTAGTCCTGGAGGATCAGGTAAAACCTTTTTGTACAAAACGTTAACTTTTTTTTTCCGATTGGTAAAAAAATTTTGTCAATGGCACGGGCAGGTATAGCTGTTATTTTACTTTCTGAAGGGATGACAAGTCATATGACTTTTAAATTACCTTTATATCTAAGTATAGTTAAAAATGTTACTTTAGAACTGCAATCAGATAAAAAAAAAATATGTAAGGCCGATCTTATTATTTAGGACAAAGCGTCAATGATACCTAAGAAAGCATCAGAGATTGCTGATAGCACTTCCCGTGATTTATGAAGTAATAATGTACCGTTTGGTGGTAAATTATTGATTCTTGGTGGAGATTTCCGTCAAACTCTTCTTTTAGTAAGAAATGCAAATAAAAATACTGTAGTGGAAGAAAGCACATAATTTTCTTATTTGTGACTAAATTTAAAAATTTTAAGATTAAAAATTAATATGCATTTGATTGATGAAAAATTTTCGTCGTTCCTAATAAAAATAGTAGAAGGAAACATAAGTTCTTTTAAAATTCCTAAAAAATAGAGACTAAATTATGTTTGTTCAAACATTTGTAACAATTTTGATGATTTTTTAATAAATAATGTTATTTTAACGTCATATGATGAATTTAGATATTTTTTGAATGAAAAAATTGTAAACGAAATGAAAGGAAAAACCATCACTTATTATAGTGTAGATCATGCTACCTGTGAAAGAATTGATATGATTGATGATAATATAACTTATTAACTTGATTTTCAAAATAAATGCTATTGTAATGTTAATTCAAAATTAATGTATTTCAGATGGTGTTGAAATAGAAAACGACTAAAAATAACAAAATTATATAAGTACAATCTTGAGGCCGAAATTATAACTGGTAAAAAAATTAGAAATAGAGTATTTATTCAAAGAATTACTTCGAATACAAGAACTTTATCTTTATTCCCTTTTATTTTATACAGAGAACAATTTCCTTTGCAGTTAGATTCTCACAAGATAAATTGTATGTAGCATTATCTAGATGTAAGAATCCTAAAATATTTTTATTCATGGTGAATTAGTAAATTTCCAGGAATTAGACATAATTTAAAATGAAGTTAATGATGAAGTTTAATGAATAACTGGGAAATATTTTCATTTTATTTAAAACAGTAATAGCAGTCTACCTTCACGTGGTGCACTTTAGGTAACGCTAGACACATACAACAATAATAATATGAAAAAAGACATTTAACATGTTTTCAAGGAGAGTTGTGAAGGGCCTGTAGAGATACTAATGTTCATGATGAGGAGATAAATAAAATGTGTTAAAGTAAATGAGTGGGTAGTGAAGAAAGACGAGTTAGGGAGCGAAAAGGGCAAGGAGGCGTTAGAGGGCTGTGGGGGACCAGAAATGTTTTTAATAAGGAAGAAAACAATAGAATTTTACGTAATTTCGTGGGTGGCATAGGAGGTCGTAAAGGGGTCAATGTAAGAGGCTGTGGGGACATGGTAAATGTAGAGTGACTGTGGGGGGTGAGAGGGGAGAATTGTTTATAATAAGGGAGAAAACGAAAGAATTTTACGTGATTTTGTGAGGGGAGGGGCGTAAGGTGGGTGTAGGGTCACCGAGGGTAGGAGAAATACAATGTGTGGGGGGCCGGAGGGTGAAAAGAGACATAGAGGGGGGCAGTATTTCTAGCTTATTGAGCACAAAATTTTATTTTAAAATTTATCAGTGAGAAGGGGCGTACAGTAGGAGATTTCGGTTTTTTTTTCCAAAAACCTAAAGTCTCGAGAACGAGATAAGACAACCCCAAAATTCTTTTCGGAAGTTAAAACTAAGATCATAACAAATAGAGAAAAATTATAGTCAATCTTTATTAATGTAACGCTAACCACAAAAATAATGAGGGATCACAAAAAAACGGTATTACGTGAAGTTGAATTTTTAATATCTTGAAAACAGAACTAGATAATTAAGAAATTCTTTCTAAACGAGTTAGCTATGAGGATAAAAAATAGAAAATCTTTATTAGGAATGCCAATATGTGGAAACCTAACCTCCAAAATGATGAGGGATTTAAAAAAAACGTTATTACGTAAAGTTTAATTTTAAATGTCGGTAAAAGAACTAGATAATTTAAAAATGCTATCTGGACGTGTTAGCTATGATGATAAGAAATAGAGAATGTTTATTAGGAATGCCGATATGTGGAAACCTAACCTTAAAAATAATAAGGGATCTGAAAAAACGTTATTACGTGATGTTGAATTTTGAATATCTCAAGAACACAGCAAGATAATTCAAATATTATTCCAGGGTGTTGGAGCTAAGATAATACAAGAAGAGAAAAAATTATTAATACGTCTGTATATCAAAACCTTACCGTACAATTAGTGGGATATTTTATAATCCTTCAATAACTACTATTAAATTGTAAATTCTTGATCGCAAAAGTAGATAGTCTGATAAATTACTTCCCTACAAAATACTTGTATGGTAAGTAATACGTGAGAAATAAGAATAACGGCCATGTGCTGAGCCATAACCTAAAAAAAATGAGAATTCTCAAAATAATTTAATTACTGGTATTAAATTTTAATATCTTGATAACAAAAGTGGAGAGTTTGGTGAATTTTTTTTTTTTTCTACATACACCTTTAATAGTAGGTCATACATGAGAAACATAAATTATTGCTGTGTTTTAAATATAACCTTCAAATTGATGTAGAATCTCAAAATACTCCAAATAACTACGATTATATTTAAAATATCTCGATAACATGAGTAACGAGTCTGGTAAATGAATTTTCTACTTTACCTCGTACAGTGTGTGATACATAAGAATTTGAAATAGTTGCTGTTTATTGAAAGCTTACCTCAAAAATGTTGGGAAACCTTAATACACTCAAATAACTACAATTAAATTTCAAATATCTTGATACAACAGTTGATTCTCTGATAAAGTTTTTTTTTACGTACAGCTTTCATAGCAAGTCACAGATAGGAAATATTAATAGTTTCTGTGTTTTTAAATCTTTCCTTAAAATGGATGGAAAATTCATCAATACTTAAATAACTACGATTGAATTTAGAATATCTTGATAATGAAAGGAGACGATCTGATGTAGCTTTTTTTACAAGGTTAAAGATCAAAGAAGTACATGATGATTGTTCCGGTCAAGCCGAGCACTTTCCAAACGCGGGGATCTTTATTTAATTTGTTTCGGAACTTACTGAGGAAAAGACTTGGTCAAAAAATAAATCTGGTTTTTTTAGCGGTTTAGAATTTAGTAGCGTTTAATTTCAGTATAGCGTATGAGTATATAACAGTGGTTGCTCGAACAAATAGGTGCTTACTCGTAATAGGTTGAGACTAATCTGATTCATACTTTATAGCGTAGATAATATTTGAATATGTCCAAACTTATATACTAGGGATTTTCCATACTTATATAATATATACATACATTTGATTTACAGCAAAGAGTTGCAATATATTAGTAGACATAAGAAATGTGAAAGTTGAACTAATACTTTGAAATCAAAGTAAAGGTGTTATTAAAGCAAATATATTATTGTAAAAGTAAGAAGCCGTTCAAAAGATAAGGTTCGAACTTAAATATTTATACAGCAATAGTTATAAATTCCAAGAATTGTAGCTATAAAATTGAATGGAAAATACTAAACTAAAATGAAATTGAAAATTAAATCTAAAAATTTACGTTTGGCGTGAACAATGATGTTTTTCGGAAGTGAATAAAATTATATTTCTCACATTTCTAAAGTTCAAAATTAATCGTACTTATTCAAGCATTACAACATTTTCCATTACCTTATAGTTTAGGTTTCAATACGAATGACTATTTTCAGTCCGGATAGATTACTAACATTTTTAGCTGTATCGTTATTAGAACTTTTAGTTTAAATTTAGAAATATTTACAGTTTAAACGTAAATATCAAATTATTTTAGAAATCACAATTTATTTTTAAATTATGTTCTGATACTTAGTAATTATTTACACTTCTTAAATATAACGAACTTGATCAACTCCATACGAATAAATCTTTATCAGAGAATCAAATTTGTATCAAAGTATTTAAAATTGAATTGCATTTATTTAGTATATTTAGGTTTCCTAACAGTTTTAAGGTTAATTTTCGATAAACAGCAACTATTAAAAATTATTATGTATTACACACTATACGAGTTTAAAGTAGAAAATACATTTACCAGACTCTTTTCTTATTTTATCTAGATATTTAAAATGTAATCGTAGGTATTGGAGTATTTTAAGATCCTACATCAACTTGAAGGTTATATTTCAAAACACAGCAATAATTTATGTTTCTCATATATGACTTACTACAACGGATGTATGTAAAAAAAACCAATCTCTCCACTTTTGTTATCCAGATATTAAAAATTTAATAGCTGTAATTTAATTATTTTAAGAATTTCCATTTTGTTTTAGGTTAGGGCTAAGTACACGGCCTTTATTCTTATTTCTCATGTATTACTTACCGTACAAGTATTATGTAGGGAAGTAATTTATCCGTATATCTACTTTTGCGATCGAGAATTTACAATTTAATAGTAGTTATTGGAGTATTATTAAATATCCCACTACTTGTAAGGTTAGGTTTTAATATACAGACATATTAATAATTTTTCCACTTTTTTTATTATCTTAGCTCCAACACCCAGGAACAATATTTGAATTATTTTGTCTTGTTCTTGAAATGTTAAAAATTTAACATCATATAATACAGTTTTTTGGAGATCCCTTATTATTTTGGAGGTAAGGTTTCTACATATTGGCATATAAATAAACTTTCTCTACTTCTTATCATCATGGCTTATACGTCCAGAAAGAATTTGTAAATTATCTAGTTTTTTTATCGAGATATTTAAAATTCAACTTTACGTAATACCGTTGTTCAAAATCCCTTATTATTTTTGAGGATAGGTATTGGAATTCCTAATAAACATTCTCTATTTCTCATCATTATAGCTAACACGTCCATAAATAGTTTTTAGATTATACAGTTTACATATCGAGATATTTAAAATTTAACTTTACGTCATACCGTTTTTTTGGGATCCCTCATTATTTTGGAGGTTAGGGTTACATTATTAAAGATTAATAATAATTTTCCTCTATTTGTTATTACCTTAGCTTCAACATCCAGTAATAATTGTTGGGTTATTTTGTTTCGTTTTCGAGATATTAGGTTTTTGGATAAGAAACAAAATCTTTCACTGTGTGGCGTGAGGAAGTCTGTAAGGCTAATTCTACCAATACTACTTTTACTTCTATTACTTCTACTACTAAGTGTACTACTACTATTACTACTACAACTAATACTACTACTATCACTACTACTAAAACTACTACTTTTTCTACTACTACTGTTACTACTAGTACTACTACTACTACTACTACTACTATTGTTTGTAGTACTGCCACTACTACTTCTACTACTACTACTACTACTACTACTACTTCTACTACTACTACTCATACTACTAAAACAACTACTAGTACTCCCGCTACTGCTGTTGCTTCTACTACGATTACTATTTTTACTACTAAGACAACTAGTAGTACAAGTGCTGCTTCTACTACTGCTAATTCAACTGCTCCTAATACTACTACTACTTATACTACTACTTTTACAGTAGATGGAGTCAGCCGGTGGAGAGCAAATATGAAGAACGTCAATGAAAAACTACTACCCCAGGCGGTAACCTCCACGAGGAAATCCGCCGTCGGTTCCGGTCCGGGGCAAGCCCGGGTGGCTGGCATAGGCC
>JAPYYV010002778.1:0-19852 GCA_030522625.1 Copidosoma aretas
AAGAAGAAGAGGATGAAAATATCAAGTATAGTCACCACTACGTTTGGATAAAAAATCTATCCTGCCTCATAAACAAGCAGACGTCTTCTCGCGATCACAGGTCATTCGTATGTGATCGATGTTTACACTTCTTTTGGACTGCTGAAAAATTAGCAGAACATAAATCTGATTGCAAGAATGTTAATCACTGCAAATTACCCTTCCACGGAAGAACAACGTAGATAATATACCCAAGTTCAAGAATTTTACTCACAAAAATAGAGTGCCTTTCACAGTTTACGCAGATTTCGAATGCTTATTGGAACCTGTACAGAGTGATCGTGCGTGTCAAAAGCATAAGGCATTTAGCATTGGATTTTTCATAAAATGCAGTTATGATGATAGGAAATCGCAATACAAGAGCTACAGGCAAAGTGGAGAAGATGATGAAACACTAGCTAAGTGGTTAGTAAATAACCTCCACTTGTTTGCCTTGAAATTGCAAGAATTATATGAAAATCTGAGGCCAATGTTGAGCTTAACACTCGGAGAAAGAGTCGGGCTTGACAAAGCTGCTCCCTGCCACATTTGCAAAAAGCCTTTTGACATGGAAGACAAGAAGATTTGAGAGTACTGCCATCTCACGGGCAAGTAAATACTAAGCATTATTTTTTCATGTAATCATACTATTTTCAAAATAATTTTATCAAATTACGTATTATTTTCAGATATCATAGCCCCGCACATAACTCTTGTAACCTCAATTATCGGGCCGTCAAAGTAATACCGGTGGTTTTTCACAACTTAAGTGGCTACGATTCACATCCATTTATAAAGGAGCTTGCTACATGCTTTCCCAGACGAGTGAAGCTTCTCCCGGAAACGAAAAAAAAATACATATCTTTCACGAAATTCGTGGAGGGAACTGACATAAACCTTCGCTTCATCGACTCCTTCAAATTTATGGCCTCGTCTCTAGATAAATTGTCATTTTACCTTAAAATGTTCAACATAGTAGAGAAAATTTTTACCAAGGATGATAAATACACACATGACCAGATTAATTTGTTAAAAAAAAAAGTAGTCTTTCCATACAACTATATCTTATTTTTAGAATCTATAAGAGGAGAGTCTTCCTTCTCAAGCTGATTTCTACAGAAGCTTATATGAGTCTTATATATCTGATGATGAGTATGATCATGCCAAAAATGTTTGGAATGCATTTAAAATCGAGTCACTAGGGCAATATTCTGACACATATCTGAAGACAGATGTTCTTCTACTAGCCGAAGTATTTGAGAGCTTTAGATATAACTGTCTTGAAACGTACAAGTTGGACCCAGCCCACTATTATACGACACCCGGCTTGACATAGGATGCCATGTTGAATTATACAAAGTTAAATATTAAATTAAAAGTGTTACTTATGTATGGATCCGAAAAACATTATATTTTTCAGATTGAATTGGAATTGTTGACAGACATTGATATGGTGATGTTCATAGAACGTGGACTACGAGGTGAAATCAGCCAATGCTTCAATCGTTACGCAAAAGCTAATAGTCAGTGTACGAGAGAACGCTATCAACGTGATGAAGATGAAAAGTACCTTATGTACTATGATGTCAACAATTTGTATGGTTGGGCTATGACCCAACCATCACCTTACAGTGGTTTTAAATGGACGCAGAACGTAAGCCCCGTAGGTATTCTAAATATTGCAGATGACTTCAAAATTGGCTACATACTAAAAGTTGATCTTCAGTATCCTGAAGCACTCCATGATTCTCACAAAGACCTGCCTTTCTGTGCTGAGCACATAGTGCCTCCGAGATCACAGCCAGATAAGCCGTTGACTACGCTGCACGACAAAAACCACTACATAATTCATTATCGTGCCCTAAAACAAGTTGTTACTCAGGGTCTTTATTCAACGGAAATTCATAGAGTCTTATAATTTAATCAGAAACCATGGCAAAAATCATACATATGTATCAATAGTGCAAAGCATCAAAATGCAAGGAATGAGTTTGGAAAAATTCTGTAAAACTATTGAATAAAGCAATCTATGGTATAACGATGGAAAATGAGAAAAAGCTGGTCGATGTAAAGCTTGTCAATACGTGGGAGGGACGATATGGAGCAGAAGCATACATAGTACGTCCAAATTTCCATGGCTGCGACATATTTGAAGAGCAACTTGTAGCCTTACAGTTGTTACGCACTGACATCTGCATTAAAAAACCAATATACGTCAGACTGAGTGTCTTAGATCTGTCCAAAACACATGTATACAGATTTTATTATGACTTTATGAAGAAAGAATTAGGAGACCCGTGCAAACTCTTATACACAGGCATCTATAGTCTTAAATATGAGATAACAAACACTATTATTTACAATGTTATGCATGAGAATATCGGTGAACTCGATACATCAGACTATTCTGCTGATAATAAATTCATTGTACCGCATGTTCATAAAAAAATTTTTGGCTTGATGAAGGACGAATTAAATGGGACAATTATGTTGAAATTCGTAGGATTACAAAGTGAAATGTATAGTGTAAAGATATAAGATAAAAAAGTATTGAAAAGTGCTAATGCTGTTAAAAGTAATATTGTGAATGATACAATAACTTTTAAAGACTAGATTAAGTGCTTACATAAATAACCAGCATGATTTGAGAACAGAGAAATATTTTATCACGTCATCACCAGCTGTTCACTGAAAAAGAGACGAAAATCGCGTTAAGTGCACATGATAACAAGCGCTGCCTACAACCCAGTAGCACAGACACCATACCATGGGGCCATTATATGATAATGAAGGTAGAAGCAGCCAACCAGAGAACAGTCTATCAGGAAGCTGGAAAGGGGGTCGCCGCAGTGGAGCCGTTAATAGTGGAGGGGACAGCTCTATATCAGGAGATGCTGCAGCCGGGAGAGCTTATTCTGTTTTCGAGCAGAGGTTTAAGTAGAACTGAACTTGACCAACTGAAGCCTCCAAGCGAGTCTGCATCGCCTACCTCTTCTCTGTATAAACGGTCCAGGTATATGTAAGGTTAGTATTATATTTTGTAACGACGTACACAGGGACTGATCTATGTATACGCTATTCATATGTGAAATTTTGTTTGCTATAGATGAATCTCGCAGCGCTAAAGATCGCCAACAATGGCTTTCTGCCGACAAGAAGACTAAACAAGATGGTAGTGGATCACCATTATATAATGACTACGCTGAAGAAGGCAAGCACTAGGTTTGGACAAAAAATCATCGCCAAATTAGAGAAATTCCAAATATTTTTGTCAAACAAAGTATCTTCAGCTATCTTAGAAAACGAACAGTTCTTTAATGTACTATTGGAAGCAGTAAGTAGGTTCAAATTGTTTGTTGCGTATGATGGAAATAATTTGAAATTTTCTTATGCATGATTTTGTCATTATAAATTGAAAAAATTAACAGTTATTTTTATATTTAGACTATTTATTAAATACTCTTTCATTACATTTTATAAATTGACAACAACAGAAAACAAAAGATCACATTAAATTTACGTATACTTTAGTATCAAATTTTTTTATCAATCCAACTGTTGTAAGTGTTGTCGAATCCCAACCACTTGACGAAAACTTGATTGCCACGCCTTTGAAAAACCTTCTCCACGAGGTAAACATCTGGATTCTTTGTTTTCTGTAGTTCCTGCTCGTAGAAACCTCCGGAAATGGGCTGATCTCGATAATCCTCGAAATGGAACGGCGTTAGATTTGTTGCTGCTACTCGTATGATTGTAAAAATCTCCGTTGACCAGTTGGGCGTATAGCCTTTCTGAAATTCTTATTTTGAATTGCTTACACGCACTTTATCACCGACTTTAAATTTGGTCTTCAATTTGATGCTGTCACATCTAAATATACGAAACACTTGGCCTCTATTGTCTGCAATTACATCTTTTGGTTAAATGCCGATGGTTCGGTGTTTTCGATTCTTATATGATTTAAGCAATTTTTGTAAAATATGAGTCTACTCATAGTTGCCCTGAAGACTAAATTTTTTCCACATAGCATGCTTTAAAGTTTGATTTAATCTCTTACATATGGACGCCTTGAGATTGCTATGGATGAAGTACAAATTTATCTTATACTTTTGCATGAGATTTCGAAAACTTGTGTTGTAAAACTCTTTGCCACGATCTGTTAGCAAATTTGTTGAAACTCTCCTTTCTGTTAATATGGACTTTATAGCTGCAGTCACATCTTCGCCAGTTTTTTTCTTTACGGGCACAGCCCAGGCGTAATTGGAAAATACATCTATGACTGTAAGCAGATATCTATAACCCCTATTTTTACGAGCATATTGTATCATCATCACTACATCAGCTTGCCATGTTTCATCCCAGTATCGGATATCAAACTTTCGACGTTGGTAGTTGCGTCTTGTGGGTTTATGGAGCTCATTCACTACTCTCTCCATCTTTTTAATTGTCTTCAGGAGTAATGTTAGATATCTGAGCCAAAACCTCCCTAATTGTAGTTATTTCTCGCTGCAATTTTCCTATTGATTCTGAGAAAACATCACATAAATTGTTGATTGATACACGTATCTCATCTTGCTCATCTGATATAGATTTTTGTTCTCTATGTAAAATAGTATGATTTACTGCACCATTAGGCTGAAGGGCTGCTATAACGTTCCATAATCTTTTATCTTGTAAGTCAAATTGACCATCTGATGTAAGCTTATATCCGATTCTAGGAGAACCTCGACCACAACTTCAGATTTAGCTGATGATGATGCACGTCCGAATACGTCAATGCTCATTTTGATACTAGGCCAAATTAATTAATCAAACTCGATAAATAATATTGGCTTTACGAAGCTCCTTATTAGTCGAATAAATTTAATTTATATGAATTTGATTACCGGCTTATGTTTTTGCCACTAGTAATCGTAGATGATCGACCAGTTCGTTAGGGTCATCCGAATAAATGTATTCTATTTGTGTGTTCATTCTAGCAATTTTATATGAATATATGGACCCACCTTTCTTCTTACTATTCTTTTGTGTGAGATTAAACACCGAAGCGATAACATTATTAAATTTTTTACTGTTGTATAAGCGAATAAGATCATTTTCAATGAATCACCTTCTATGCGCACTTGAAGTTTCCAAGATTTGTTTGTATTTCTCTAAATTGTCTGGTGTCAAGTAAACTTTATCATAATGCTTTTTTTAAAGCAGTTTCATTACTCCATCAGTTATTGGATACTTTAGGTGATTTATTTTAATTTGATTATTATTAAAATGTTTGGGTGAATTTCCAAGCATATATCGTCCATTTTCTTTTCTTATTCCATAAATGCGGTCCAACTCTGGCTCCTTTTCATCTACTATTTCGAAGTATAAATTAATGGATAAACATTTATTTGTATCAAGCCCTACATCATTATCATCATAATCATTCTTTTCCACAACTGTATTAAATCTTTTATAGTGTCATCTGAAGAAACAATTTCATCATCACTATTACTGCTGGCTAAATAGAACATTGATGTATCTGTATATTTTTTTTTCTTTTTTAATAGACTCTAAAGAATCTCTAGCTTGAGATTTATGTCGTTGCGGTACACTATTTTCCTCTTTCGTTTCGTCACTGATCTTATGGAGTAGATCAGTAAAAGACTTAAAAATTTCACCAATCGGCTTCTCAAAATTCTCTCTTTCAAACTTTAGCAATTGGTACTTGCGTCTGACAGCTTTTCTCGCCTTTTTAACATCTTCAGGAATTCGTTTTTTCTCTCGAATAGCGTCCATGTTGACTACTTGATGGTTGACCTGAGACTTATACATATTCATTGAGTAGGAGTGATATTTATAGCAAAAGAGTCGAATCGTTTTCTATATCTACAATTTTTAACATTTCTATCCTTATTTATTACGACAAACCCATGCTTTCCATCTCCCCAACATTTTATACATAATTTTTTGGATTTATTACAACTCATATCATTGTTAACATGATCATTATAGATGTGCTTCAAATTTTTAACACGTTGTGGGAATAGTATAAAAAGGTTCAAATTATCTCTCACTAGATGCTTGGGAACTTAAGTGTATGATTGGCACAGATCAGCACTGGCAGATAAACAGTCAACGCTCTTGTGACGTCCCATGCAGAAAACGCCTCGCACATTATCTTGTTTTTCACAGGCAATGTTATCAAATATCATTATGGAGTTGGGCCGGGCTTTATCTGAAGATATGACTGATTCATGCTTGCTTGATAAAAAATATTTCACACTATCAATGGGCTCCAATAGCTGTTCTAGAAAATTATACATTGGCTGATTCAACGTTTTGAGTATGGATAAACATTCTTAAATCTCAACCCGTTGGGGTAAGTAATGAGTACTAGCAAGCTGTTTGTTTTCCACAGTTTGACGAACCACAAAGGATAGTTCTTATTGTATCGGGTAACAAATCACCATGGCGTTTTATTTTCTTATCTTTCTCAACGAATTCGTTGAAATTTACAGCAGGAAGTTTCACGTTCTGTTCCACAAAGCTCATGTTGACGGTATGCGGGTATGCTGATACAACTGGCACTAAAACCTAATACTGTAAATAGTATGCCTTCAAACTTTCATTAGACTTATTAGTCATCTTATCCTGCTGACTACAGGATGTTTAAAAATCCATTCTCCAAATTGAGAGTATGCTGACTCAACTGAAACATGAAACTATAAATAATGTGCTAGTCATATTTTGAACTTATTCATCGTTGAGCGCTTAAGAAGTAATGATCATCCATCGTCGACAGGGTCGTGAAGTCATAAACACACTTATAAATGGAATGCCTATAGAGCTGCACATACCGGTATATCAGTATTGCAGACTGGGCACTAAGTTAGCCAAAAGGTGAGCTCAGTGAGATCCAGGTATCAATCCACTGGATCAGGCTTGCAAACAACACGATATAGCCTACTCACAGAACCGAGAAAATATTGCAGCCAGGAACGCTGCAGACGAGGTTTTTGCAGAAAAGGCTTGGCAAAGATTCAAGGCTGAAGACGCGAGTTTCGGTGAAAAAGCTGCAGCTTATGCTGTCACTAACACCATAAAGTTAAAACCTAAACTTGGCGTGGGAGCGTCGCACAGTGGAAAAAAAGCACTTATTTGGCTCAAAAATCTGCCTACACTACAATTTTCAAGGAACCATCACCAATTATTTTTGTAATACTATGAAAAGGTCAAGCTTAAACGTATTACTGCCACTTTTTGATCAAAAACAATATTATAACCTTCAAAATATCGAAATCTAGCTAAAAATTTTAGAATTTTTTTTTTTTTTAATCTGTATTTAGAGGTTGTTCGGGTTGTTTATTACAATTCTGATGTTTTTTTTTTATAAAAGATAGCGGATCCAAAATGGGTGATAAGAAACATTTATTTTAAAATTTTTTTAAATAATATGAAAAAAGCACTCATTTGGCTCAAAAATCGGCCTACACTATAATTTTCAAGGAATCATTACCAATTGTTTTTTTTTGATGCTATGAAAGGGCTAAGCTTTAATGCATCGCTGCAACATTGTGATCAAAAACTATATCATAACCTCAAAAATATCGCAATTCAGTTAAAATTTTCAGAAAAAATTTTTTTTTACAAAAATTTCTATGTAGAGGTTTTTGGAGTTGCTTATTACGAATCTGATGTTTTTTTTTTTAATAAAATATAGCGGATTCAAAATGGCCGACAAAAAACATTTATTCTGAAATTTTTTGAAAAAATATAAAAAAAGCACTTATTTCGCTCAAAAATCAGCCTACACTACTATTTTCAAGGAATTATCACTAATTTCTCTTTTAGTTCTATAGAAAGGCCAAGCTTTAACGTATAATTTTAACTCTTTGACCAAAAATAATATTATAACCTCAAAAAATATCGAAATCTAGCTAAAAATTGAGGAAAAATTTTTTTTCTACAAAAATTTGTATTTAGAGGTTGTTAAGATTGTTTAGTACAAATCTGATGTTTGTATTGAAAATGAAAGATGGCGGATCGAAAATGGTCAACGGCAAAAAAAAACTTTAATTTTTGAAAAAATTATGAATTTAAGAGCTCCTTTAATTGCTGATTATAAATCTTGTGTTAATTTTTTACTGTTCACATATGAAGTGGTGGCAGCAGGATCCTGCATTTGATTTAATTCCCACAAAAATCTGTATTTTAAATGTTTTTGGGATAGCTGATAACGAGTCTAGTGTTCGTGTTTGAAAGTAATAAATGGTGGATACAAAAAAAATGCCTGAAAGAGTATAAAAATCAATTTTTCCTGCGGAAATATGTATTTTAGAGCTTTTTGAACTACTTAGTACAAGCCCACTGTTTATATTCTCAAGTTTAAAGTCAAGATGACAAAATGGTAGCCGAGAAAATATAAATTTTATTTTCATCCAACAAAAATTGGTATACAGGAGTGTTTGAAGTCACTCAGTATAGACCTACGGTATTTCTATGCATATTAAAAATGTTGGATAAAGAAACGAGCATATCATTTTTTTTAACGTAAATATGTATTTAATTTTTTTTTGGATCATTTATTACAAATCCTATGTTTATTCTATCAAATTCTAAACAATAAATACAAAATGGCGGCTAAAATAACAGAGTTTCACTTTGAATCAACAAAAATTATTATTTATTGATTTTTTTTGGTTAATTTATAGTAATGGTATGATCATTCTCTGAAATTGAAAATGCCTGTCAGAACATAATGGCTGAAATAACCAGAAACCTAAATTTATTTGGTAAAATAGTGTTCTCAAGGATTTTCTTGGTCGCTGAATACAAGACACATTTTTATCTAATTTATAATGTTGAACACAAAATGATGACGTAAAGAACCAAAACTAAATCGTATTCTTATGATAATTTGTATTTAGGGGTGTTTGGAATCGCTGATTACGAATCTGATGTTTTTTTTGAAAATTTATTACAGCGTAACCAGAATGGTGGCTGAAGAATCAGAAAATCTCATTTACTTTAGAAAAATATGTGTATAAGATTTCCTTGGGCTGCTGATTCCGTGAATTTTCATTAACTTTCCAGTTCAAATTATATTGATAAAATAATGGCCGAGAACGAATAAGTATAATATTACAACACTATTTTGGCTTACACTGGGTCTTTAAATTAATAAATACAAATATATTGTTGGATTTCCAGAATTTAAAATGGTGTTACAAATGAGCTGACAAAAAATTGTAAGATTAATTGTAATCTCGGAATATCATGATAAATATATTTGTATATATATTCGTCTTTTACATCAGCGATTGCGAATTTCCTAGCTTGCTTTTGATAGTTTGCAATAGCATACACAAAAGAGAAGGCCAAAAGAAATATTATTGTTTCTTGTAAATATTATTATAAACTGTTTTAAATGCCTGCTTTTAGCAAATTCACAGTAAATTTTAAATAATTTCTTGCAAATAAATATTTATGTTGAGTAAATTGTCTATATTGTGAAAAATCTTTTTTCTCTCAAGAAAATATTAATGTTCCTAGTACAATTTTCTGTGGTCTAGAGGATGAGGGAAAGATGGAGAAATGTTATTTTTATAGCATCAATACTTACTTATTCTTCTTTTTCACGATAAAATGAGTTTTTTACATACTAGTCTTTACTAAATATTAAATAAAAATATAAGTAATGTTTATAAGTAAAATAAAGTTTGATTAAATTTTTTTGTATAATTTTTAAAAATTATTATTTTTCAAGGCATATCTGCAATTTTTTAAATATTATGTACAAGTAAATATCATAAACTTTTCTTACTACAACAATGTCTGAGGCAATAATTACAGTACTTTAATAAAAAATAAGTCATTACATTCGATTCAGCTATCCAAAAGTATCAAAGCATCTTCCGTCAATTTCTCTTCCGACTTTTTTTCTTTTATTCTTAGTAAAGTTATTAGAGGATCAGTTGAAAACATATTGTAATGCATAATATCTAAATTAGTTAATTTCCTATCTATCATTCTACTCTTTTTAGCTCTAGCTTTCCTGAATACTTTGTTGTTGCATTCCTGAGGTTCTTCAGAATAGCGATTGGATGGACTAAAACTTAATATGTTTTCAATTGCTTGTCTCGTACTTCTCTGTATGCATCATTGTAACATTCGTACATTTGCCTGTTCCTTAATTTCAAAGCACATTTCTTTGATTGAAGAATCGTGTCAAAAGTATAAAATACGTTAAGAAGAAAAAAATGATGTTAGAGTTTACTGTGTTAAAGAAATATATGTAAACTATTTCGAATGGTCACAAAAATTGTGTAATGTTTAAGTATATTTCATCGAAAATATATTTTAACTATGTTTCCGGGTGATACCTTGTTTCTAAAGTCCACGCGTAGTCGACGATTCCTTGTGGATTCTATGTAGGTTTCACATGAAATGAGCTATAAGTTTTTAATTTGATTATTGTTATTATTATTTACTTATCACCAGCATCAGTTTCATGTCTTATTTATGAATAGAACTATATTTAAAAATAGTATGCTAGCGTCATTGTTCCTAAAGAAGATGTTATAAAGCATATTAAATTCCATGTCAGGTCAAGTGTAGGTCAACGAATTTAGAAACAAGATAGCAGTAAGTTTTGTGAGGATATTTTTCTGGCAGCAATATGATAAGATAACAGTAGTAATGAATAGATAATATAATTATTTATTCTGAAACACCAATAAACACAATTGCTGGGTACGTGTAAGTATAAGAGTACGGGCGTAAATCTGACTAAATATTGTATAAGGTCCTACTGTCTGAGCTTCACTCTCACGCCAGATAACACCTAACAATAAACAAATGAATTTAATAATATGTTAAATGGATAACTGGTAATATATTCTTGAGAAATTATATTAAAGTAAGGGTCTTTTCTAAATAGCACTCTGAAAAAATATTGTTCTTCATAAGTTTTTTACTATTTTGTGTTTAATATACTTACTTTGCTTTCATACGCAGAATGTAAACTATGCTACGAATTTCAATGTAGAATTTCTCTTAGGAATTCCACGTAAAATCCACGTAGATTCCACGTAAATTCGATGTGTAGGTTCTTGCAGTCACCACTTTATATCTGCTGATTCAAATAGTGAAGAATAAATAAAAGATTCGTAATCAGCAATCTACGGAGCATTTAAATCAATAATTTTATCAAAAATAAAAGACTTTTTTTTTTTCCTTGGCAATTTAAGATCTGCAATCTATAATTTCCAAAATAAACATCAGATATCTAATAAGCAGCTCCAAAAACCTCTCAATAAAGATTTTTGTAGAAAAAATTTTTTCTGAAAATTTTAACTGAATTGCGATATTTTTTGAGGTTATAATATTGTTTTTGATCAAAAAAATGAAATTATACGTTGAAGCTCAGCCTTTTTTTTTTAATATTTGAAAGAAAAATTGGTGATGATTCCTTGAAAATTGTAGTGTAGGCAAATTTTTGAGCAAAATAAGTGCTTTTTTCCTTATTTTTTCAAAAAATTTTAAAATAAATGTTTTTTGTCGGCCATTTTGGATCCGCTTTCTATTATTTTCTAAACTAACATCAGATTCGTAATAGGCAACTGCAAAACCTCTAAATACAAATTTTTGTAAAAAAAATTTTTCTGAAAATTTTAACTGAATTGCGATTTTTTTTGAGATAGCGATATTGTTTTCGATCAAAAAATTGCTATGATACGTTATTGCTTGGCTTTTTCTAAGTATTAAAAAAAATAGTGATGATTACTCAAAAATTGTAGTGTAGGCCGATTATTGAGCAAAATAAGAGCATTTGTTTTCATATTTTTTCAAAAAATTTCAGAATACATGTTTTTTGTCGGCCATTTCAGATCTACTATAATTTTTTTCAAAAACAAACATCAGAATCTTAATAAGCAGCCCCAACAACCTCTGAATTCAAATTTTCCTAAAAAAAATTTTTTTTTTTAAATTTCAACTAAATCGCGATATTTTTTAAAGTTATAATATTGTTTTTGATCAAAAAGTTGCAGAAATCCGTTGAAGCTTGGCCTTTTCTTAGTATTAAAAAAAAAAAGTTGGTGATGATTCCTTGAAAACTGTAGTGTAGGCAGATTTTTGAGCCAAATGAATGCTTTTTATCCCACTGTGCGTCGTCTTTGAACGCTAGAAATATGAGTGATAAAAAAAGCGCAGAGAAGAGAATTACTTTAAAAATTTTGATTAAAAGGGCCTCGAAGACTATAATTTAAAGTGACTGTGCTTGAAAATTATAATTTTAGCGTTAAAGGGGGCATGGTATGCTGTGAAGAATGATGGTGTTAGAAAATATTTTGTGATTCCTTGAGTGTTACCTTTTATGCAAAAAATCGGAGGATTTCCGTTACGCCTAATTTCCGCGTTTTCTGGTTTAATTGCTCTAGATGCTATTTCTAATGGTGCAAGTGGAATTGTTAAGGCTATTAACGAGGCTAAATCTGCTCGAAAACAATTGGATAAAAGTAAGAGACATAGTAAAAAGATGAAAGCGCTATTATTGGAAATGGGACTATTCCTAAAACCATATAAGAATGGTTTAGGACGGCATTTGAGGCCTGGAAAATGTTTGGAAATTAGAGAAGAAAAAAAAAAAAATTTTTTCCATGTATAACTACCAAACCCAGCTCTCACAGACTACGATCTTATAAAATATGCCAAAATTTTAAAAATGCCCCACATCCGTGGAGTTTTTATAAAAAATGCTTTGCCAGCTGATAGTCCGTATTTGTACAAATCCGCAATAGTAAATCTTGATGGTAAGGACGGTCCTGGTACTTATTGGGTTATCTATCGGAAGCGAGGCGATAACGTAAGGTAGTTTGACATTTTTGGTGACCTACAACCATAAAGTGATTTAATGCTATGTCTTAGTGTTAGCTTTATCAAATATAACTATGATATATATAAGGATGTTGATACTTTCAACATGGGCGATCTTTGTTTAAGCTTTCTCTGTAAAAAACTTTGTCATTCGCCTGCATAAATACATCTCGATACTGGAGTACCATCAGTCAATGGGAAACCGTCATAAATGAATCATTGACATAAAGCTTATCAGGAACATCATCTGTTTTTAAAACGCAATATTTTCCACCAATAGAACTTTTTACCTCACAAAAATTACATACTTGGATTGGTTCAGCTGCTTTCCTTCAACTCCATACCAAACATTGACGTGGGCAATAATACAATTTATGTGGTAGAGAAGGTAATCACCTTACCAACGGGCAGCTACGAGATCTCTGACATTGACGAATCTGTTCGCAACGACTGATCATCCAAAAATATTACAATTAGTGTGAAACATAACAATAATACGCTACAAAGAGTAATCAAGTGCAGTGCGTCGATTGATTTTCGCCCCAAGGACTCATTGTAATCAGTGTTAGGTTTTACGAAACGTAAACTTAAGGCTAACGTCGAGCACTAGTCAGATCTGCACGTAGCAATTCTTAAAGTAAACGCTTTTCGAGTTGAGTGAAATATCACAACAGGAGCATATAGTAACCAACATAAAGTCCACACAATTCATGAATTTTTTCCCGTAGTGCCTTCTGGATACAAAATCATCAAAGTTCCATCGCAAATAATATATGTACCTATCTCAGCCAAAATCATAGACTATCTTCAAGTGCGCATTGTTGATCAGAAAGGTAGCTTGTGTTATTTTCGTGGAGAAGTTATAACTATAAGACTGCACCTAAAACAGCTCAAACGAAATAGGTATAGTGTACAACAGCAGAGTTGGACGAGGCTATATAAATATATCAATTAAAGTGAGAACCCTTAGTCATCAAGGAACCTCTAAGATTGGATGAAGCTATAAAAAAAGGCCAAAGCGGATGAGAAAGTTCTGTTGTCAGCTAATCAGCAAACCGTTAACACATCAAAACAAGCAGTTTTTAAAAAGAATAGGGCTAAAAGTAATAGCTCGTGGTGGGAAATAATTTGTGCCTTCTTTTGCCGCCTGCGGAAAAAAAAGCGTGAATGAAGATCTTCTAAGCATTTAATCTTAAGTCACCTTTGATGAATCCATTGCGCACTATAAGACCCATGCTAATCAACCATACACATCTACAACTCATGGTAACAGTGATGAAATCCGCATACAGATTTAGCACCAAGACCTATGTCTACTACCATCTCGCAGTTTCTTACATATTTATGGGAAATTAGTTAAAGCAGATAGTAGTACGGAAACAACAAATACTCAATTGGTGAACCACGCAATCTGTTACTTATTTAAAAAAATTAGATATAAGATAAGCGCTATAGCGATAGATAAGTTTAAAAATGTAGGTCTGACGACCCTCATGAAAAATTGGTTAACGCTCAGGCCCGATCAAGACGTATTAAATCAGAATGTAGGTTGGAAAGGTAATCACGCTCCAAGTCTAACTGAGAATGGCTACTTCAACGTCATGATTCCTCTTAGCATGATTTTGGGCTTTGCTGAAGACTATCGTAAGATACGAACTTATGCTTACGAGATTTGGAAATATCTCAAATGCAGTTGCTTAATAAGGAATTTCCCCGGCTAATGGTGCAGCTATTCCAGTAGTAACTTGGGAAGAGTTTAAAATAGTAATATCGAAGCTGGAATAGCCTATGCCTTATGTTGTAATGTCAGATCCTCACAAAATTCGTCTCCCTAATTATTTACAAAAAGATAATTCCATACCTATGAGTTTCCAAACTTTGAAGCTCTTCGAATATCCGCTCCTGCCTACATCAACAAAACATATCTGGACCGTCAAGACGTCCAATCAGTTTGAAAGACTGCGCTATGTTATATTAGCTTTCCAAGCTGATCGCAAAATTCGAAAAGATGCTAATGCAAGCAAGTTCGATCACTGCAACACATAAAACGTCAAACTTTATCTTAATTAACAGCATTATCCTTACGGCGATTTTAATATTGATATAACCAATAATAAATATGCGTTGTTGTACGAAATGTATGCCAATTTTCGGGAATCACATTATGTTTAAGATCGCGCCCCCATCTTGAACAGATATGATTTTTTGAGCACCACACCTTTCATTGTCAATAATTGCTCCAAGCAAAATGAGTCGTTGAAAAATACACCAGTGGATGTGCGTCTAGAATATGAACCTTATGACAATTTTCCCGCCAACACATCAGCCTATTGCTTGATTCTACATTATGGCGTTGATTAATATAGCCTGATGAGTGGGAACGCTAAAAAACTCATGTGAAGTCTTAAAAGCTAATTAATGACTCTACTAACATTATTTGTCTTTTAAACATCATGGAGAAAGTTCATTAGAGCAATAAAGAAAGAGAAGGGAATAAAGGACGACAATTAGAGTGGGCAAAATTTAAGAAGAAGCACGCTGAGAAATGGGTGGCAAAAAATCAAAGGAAAAATCAAAAGATAGTAAAAATTGTAAAATCTTTTCGAAAATAAAAAAAATTTGTCCATCAATACGCCACATAAACCGACGATAAGCAAATTCACTGCAATGGAATACGTAGTGGACATGCAGGGCTTTAAGAAGCCTGAAAATGATTACGTGATCAAAGAGTTAGCCATTCTCCCGCTTGATGGAGAAGAAAGGCCGCAAGAATTTCTCTTAAAACCACTATTTTCTTGGCGCAGATTAAATGAGAAGTATAAACGTAAAAATTTATGGCTTGAGCTTTGCTATCATGGATTGGATTGGCAATCAGGTGATATCGACTACACAGAAATTGTCAATGTGCTTCGTGAGAATCTCAAAGATGCTAAGAAGATTTTTGTGATTGGAGAATCAAAGCATGGCTTGAAAGGAATAATTTTAAAGTTATTGATATGACTGATTATCCACCATTTGAGCTCCCAACAATGGCTACTAGTTGCCCACATCATAACGGTGCATATAAATCTATACATGCTGCCCATAATATTAGACCGATAAAAAGGTTCTACTTCAACATGGAGTGGGAAGATGTTACCGACGCTCAAGAAGAAGAAGATGTGTAACACAAACAAAAATTATTGTACTTTTTTCCCAAAAAGTATGATTATCATAAATAAATGTATTCAATTGAAATTTCTTGTTGATGTGTGTATAACATTTTTCTGAACCTTCCTTACGATCGAAAATCATGATATTTAGCTCTTACTCACTTTATAAAATGTGTCACATATGTACAATACATATGTCTTGGAGACTTCAGCACACAAAATTATACAGCTGTTTGGAGGAGGTAAGATAAGTATCAACAAATTTATCGTATGTGAACGAATGCCAACGCAGAGCGCAGATCAGTTTATTACTTGGTATCAAACGTGACAGATACGCGCTAGTACAGCAAGCTTAAACTGTGAAAATGGATTTATATAAAAATGATTATGTGATAGAAATCCAAGGTTTTCTTGATGCATCGCGACAGTTTTTACCGAAAGAAGTGGTGGTAATGTCTCTTATGAGACCTGT
Organism: Copidosoma aretas; assembly: GCA_030522625.1. Classification (NCBI taxonomy): domain Eukaryota; kingdom Metazoa; phylum Arthropoda; class Insecta; order Hymenoptera; family Encyrtidae; genus Copidosoma; species Copidosoma aretas. Next base: position 16,501 of record JAPYYV010002778.1, read on the forward strand.
GATTAATCATTAGATTGTACGTACTCCATGCAATTTCCCTATTTTACCTGAGGAAGTTCATCGGGAAAACGACCGACAATTGACGCGAGAGCATGGGCTTTGCTGGTTCGAAGGTGATTGTTCTATTGGACTATCAAAACAACACTTGTGTGCCGTAGCAAAGACTGCATATCGAATTTACGTTTACGGACACAGTAAGGCTACTTATTTGGAATGTAATATGGGACGTACTGTGATCAACGTTTAAGACTATATGGCACCATCGCTTAACTTTTTTAAAACTGTATATTCCGTGAATGCGCTGATGTGTAGTGCTCATGAGATACAAAATGGTGTATTTGGCAAGTTTTTTTTGCGCACTTAGTAAAGCTTATCAAATCAAATTCTGGCTTTGCTCATTGGCCAAAAGCCCCAGTGAACTAAACTCCGAATATTTTTTGAATGCGCTAGAAATTTATAAGAGGGAGAAATGTAATGGAACGTCCTCGTTCTCTGATGAAATCGATGGATCGGTTATTGCTAATGCTGGTAGTGAATCTAAGAAATATGACAGTGAATATGAGACTGATAATAAGACTGAATATATATACACTATTATGAAATTTTTCGACAAAAAAGATGTAAAATAAAGTATATCTTGTAGTGGTTGTATTTTCATTCTTACTTTCTCATAAAACAAAATGAAAAACTATGTCAGGCTTTATTCATCTAATGAGCGTCGATCAATCAACATGGGTCCATACCCTAGTAAATCAAGTAATTCAGGGAGCAGCAAGATCAAGAAGGATGAAGATTGTCGGAAACCTCTTTGAGAGAAGCGTGTCGAGGCAACTTAACCAAAAATCAGTGGAAATTATTATTCTGAAAATATTTTCTCCCATCCGAAAAACGATGGATACGAAATATTTAAAAAGAAGTGAATAACTAGCCGTTGTATAGGCCATGATTTTATTTTTTGTATGTTTTCAAACTATTATAAATGTATGAAATAAATTAAAATTTTTTGTTATTTTTTAAGCAACCCAAACACCTGTTCCTTACGATCCCAAACTACTGTTAAATGATTTTAAAAAAGAAAAAATGCGTTCTAGAAAGCAAGCATAGAAGGACCGCGTCAAAGATAAGAGAAATACCTACGCTAATAAAAGAGCGGATCATATTTCGTCCAGAGAGTCTCGAGCAGTGCGGGAGATTGGAGTCCATGCGAGTTGCGCTGTTCTTAACCGCATACAACCTGTCTTAATATTCACTCGCTTTCTCTTTCTCTCTCTCTCTGCCTCTCTCGCCCGCCTTAACAACATCCCTCGCAATGACTTGTCTACAGAAAGTTTTACCACCGCCTTCTCTCATTAACGCCCTTGCCCCCGCCTCGACAACATCTTCCGCGATGACGTAGAATCCTTTGCCGTCGCCTCTTAGCACTTGGGTCGACAAAGCCCCGCATCATTCGATACCCGCATATTGATAAGACGGACCAGGCATAGTGATGCGAGCGCGCGAATAGCCAATGACTTGTAACACTTGATACGTGCATACACACCCACTAATATAAACCCTACGCCAGAATATTATAATACGTAAGACAGGTAAGAAGTATGAGCATCGTGTTACTCGTGCGTTGTACACAACGCGCTTGCCTCCGCTAATCATATCTCTCGCTCCAAATGAAAACAAAATGCGTTTGAATAAGCAGGCATAGAAGGACCGTGTCAAAGATAAGAAAATACATAAGCTTCTAAGAGACAGGTTGTCTTGAGCAGTACGGAAGATTAGAGTCGATGTGAGTTGCGCTGTTTCCAACTGCATACATCTAGTCCTAATATTCTCGTTCTCTCTCTTTCTTGGCCGCTTCGACAGTATTCTCAGCGTCTCGCTCCTTCTCTTGCCCTTTTTCCCTCTTGCAACATCCTCCGCGCTGACGTAGAAACCTTTGCCATCGCCTCTCAGCACTTAAGGAGAGAGCTAAGGTGGGGAGCTCCGGAGTCGTGGCGTCAGAGCACTGGGGGAGCTCCCCCTACCATTGCCGGGTGAGCTATAGCGGATGAGCTGGTACTGGCTCGTATCAGCCGCGACGACAGAGCTCATGTTATAACACGGGAAATTTACCCCACCACTACCGTGCTATAGCGGGTGAGCTATAGCGTTGGTCTCGTACCGGCATGGTCTAGTACCGGCGTAGCTTATCTACTTACAGGTATCTATACGCTATTTTATACGTCATGAAGGTTGTTTTAACGTTTTTTAAATGCTAAAAAACTATTTATCAACGGTTTCAGAGATAAAATTGTTAAGTGGTTTCTGAAATAATTACATTATACAGAGCAATAAATGATTTTTATATTAAGAGACCCTCAAGTTTATATAACATTTTTGCACGTCTTAATTAATACGAGTAAAAATCTTAGAAAATTTTAAATGCGTAAAAAAAGTTAATTATGATGACTTTACGCTGAGTGAACCCATAAACATCTTCTTTATTATCACAAGCATTACTGTTTCCATTGCAAGTATTTACCATAAGTCTTTTGAAACATCACAATACATGTTACAGTTACATAACAGCTTACTTCTGTGTCTACTGCATGTGCCTTTATTAATGCAGTAATTTTACTAAATCATTATAAAATTACAGGTAATGTTATAAAACTGATGGATAGATTATTAAGTAATCTTATTTCCTTAAGAAATGGAAAACGTATTACATTACATCCTAGATATCAATCTGTATATCGCGAAAATCACATTTAGGAAGGTACGTTTGCAAATAAATGTAGTTTATCTAAAGTTTTTTATATTCACGTGTAATAAGTGATACCTGTCAGATTAACTGTTTCAAGACCCTTTTCATATCATTACCAACCAATTGATGTTACCATGGTAACAGGCTAGTGCATATAATAGGAAAAAGAAGGTTATATCTTTATTTTTCGCTGACTTCGGTACATTCATGTTCATGCGTTAATTAGCATTTCTTATTAATTTCCAATAAATTATTTTCTAAATCTAGACCCCTGATTTGTATTATTATTTTTTTTCACGGAATTTTTTGATGCCCTTTTCATTGCAAAAATAATTATTGAAAATGGAAAATTTTAATTATATCCCGTGGACCCGAAAACGTTCTCTATTGGCAGAGACCACTGTGACGTCACGGATACATAAACAGCCGTCCTTTAAGCTGGAGAGGACGCAAAAAGTATGATTTTTTATCAATTCTATTGTATTTTTGGGATTTTTGTCAATTAGAAAGTAGTTGTGAGTATTAAATACGTATTAGCTGTACATCAATTTTTTTTTACAAGTCGGCGCTAAGTGCAAAAATAGAGATCGTAAGTTGCTTCACCTTATTTAT
>JAPYYV010002779.1:0-22268 GCA_030522625.1 Copidosoma aretas
CCTGCTGCTTTTTTTTTTTTTTTTTTTTTTTTTTTTTTTTTTTCCAGTGAACATCGAACCCATTCTCAGGTGTTTGACGATTGGACTCTTTCCGCACGCGGCCTACTTGCACTACAGCGGGGTTTACAGAACGGTGAGGGGTAACAAGGACTTGTACATACACCCCAACAGTTGTCTGTACACTTTGGAACAGCCGCAGTGGTGAGTGTAGCTATTATATAGGAACGATGGATTATTTTCTGTTCGCAAATAAATATAGTCGGGTCGTTTCTGTTTTCACGCGTTTAGGATACTGTTCAGCGAAATTTTACAAACGGACAAGGCATACATGGGAGACTTGACTGTGATAAAGCCCGAATGGCTGGTCGAGCTGGCGCCGCACTTTTATCAGAGGACTCTGGTCGAGGATGATTGAATTCTGTCAAGCTTCTTTGCACACGAGTTTTGTACATACAATAAATCGTTTTTTACTGTATTCTGGCTACTTGTATACCCGAGAACAAATCAATGATACATAAGAGGATTATGTTTTGAACAATTAAAAATACCATCAGCCTGTTATTTATTCATAAATGCAAATAGTTTTAGAATTTTTCTACGTGCATCTGTTGAGACACGATAAATAGTTGTGATTCGTTCAAAATTCGCCTGCTAAGTAGTATACTTGAACATATATACACAACGAACTGAATCAATGGAAGCGAGCTGTGTGAAAAGCGCATGGTAGTACGTAGTACTACGTTTGATTTACTACGATACAGATGTTACCTACAGCCTGCATCTATACATACAAAGTCTACCACTCCTATTTACATTTCACACAGCATACACCCACGCAAAATACGATCTCTCTCAGCCAGGTAAGCCAAGACAGCCACCTAATACTCGTGGGTGTGCGCGCGCGTCGCTGGCTACGCAATTCTATTAAAATTGACAGGCGAGGAGGCGACCCATTACAGGCGCGACAGGTCGACGCGATGTCGCTCGCTGGTGCAATTCCTCTTGTCTCAAATTATTTCCATTTATGACATTTCACTCTTGACAGTGGGAGAGAAGCACAGGAGGGGACGACGTTGTCCGTCAATAAGTACTCCGTCACCAACTTTTTTACTTTTTCTGTCTGTACATACATCTCGTTTTTTTTTTTTAATTTCTTAACTTTTTGGAGAAGTATTGTTTGGCTGCGTAAGTATGCGACTCCAAAACTCCAAAAATTCCGCGTCTTTTATTTTTTACGCCAAGCCAAAAGGTGTCCGAGTGTGGTATTCGTGTGTTCATTTCGTCAGAGAGACTGTCAGGGTGTCAGATTGTGTTTTGTGTATATATATATATGTATAAGCATTTTATATTTTTCGCATTGCAGATTTTGCGCTGCGAGGTTAGGTCGTTCCACCGACTTTAGTTTTTGTTTATAAGGCTCTTAATTTTGTTTGAGTTGAAAAGGTGTGTTTTGCAAATTTCAGGATAAAATTGTTCATCCAAAGTGATACGATATACGTCGACTGAAAATTTTATATTTTTAACAGCACAGTAATTTTATGTTGTATTGGAGCAATTTGATGCATATTGAAATTTGTAGTTTGTAAGGTTTACTGTAATTTTTTTATTGTATAAAACATCAATAAATCAATTGAATTTCAAGAATCCTGAGTGAGTGGTGATTTAAATTGTGAAGTACACTGCTGAGAATATTACAAACATTTAGATTTGTGTATAGTTTTCTTTTATTAATCGTATGCATGTTTGTTATTTTTAAAGAATGGTAGAAGATACAAACTGTATTGGCCGCAGAGTTGATTGTGATGGCCACATAGGCACTGTCAAATATGTGGGAATGGTGGGCAGTACACAAGGACAATGGTTAGGGATCGATTGGGATGATCCAGCGAGAGGAAAGCACAATGGCACATACGAAGGTGTCAAGTACTTTGAGACTTGGTGAGTTTGATATAATTACTTCTGTACCAGTTCGATGCTATTTATTTACGAGTTACTACCGTGATTTTAGGCATCTTACATCAGGTTCATTCATACGTCCTGCCAAAGCTAATTTTGGCATATCGTGTCCAGAAGCCATTAGAGTGCGCTATGGTTTTGTAGATGATGAATTGGCTGGCATTGACAGAGCAACTATCGCCAGTGTTAAAAAATCCCTAAATGCTCCATTTGTGGAAATGGTCGGTTTTTCTAAAGTGAACAGGAAGCAGAGTAAATTTGATCAGTTGAAAATTATCTGTCTGCAAGGTCAGTGCATCAGTAGTGCAGGGTTTTCTGGTGAATTGGCCAAATTGTGCCCACAAGTTGAAGAATTAGACTTATCGCACAATTTGCTTAACTCTTGGAATGTTGTTGCTAAGATCTGTGGTGAACTGCATAATTTGCAAGGATTAAATATCAGGTGATTTAGCTTTAAAGTCTATTTTTAATAACATTCTTTGATTTGATTTAAGAATGTTGTTTCCCATTGAATGTGAATCACAGTGATATTTCAGTGGCAATAATTTACCAGTTGAGGAACACATGGAATTTTACTCCAGTGCTTTTCCAAACTTAAGGCATTTGACACTTGGCAAAATGAAGTATGATTGGTCTGCAGTGGCACAATGCCTACTCGCTTTTCCTTCCATTCAAGAATTAACAGTATCATACAACAAGATTGAAAAAATCAGTAATGTGGAGGGTAATTCAAATATTATGAAACTGACTGAAATATCGTTAGAAAACAATCTTATATGTGACTGGAATGAAGTATTGAAATTAGGAAAGCTCCTTTTGTAAGTGACATTTGTAATTCCATAGAGATAATGTTTAATTCGAATATTTGTATAATTTTCATTAAATTTACTTTTTTCTACCTTTTTCAGCCTAAAGAGCCTTAACTTGAGTTCCAATATGTTAGAAATAATAAGATTTTATACAAATGAACCTTCAGACACAACTGATCTTTTTCCTAGTTTGGTACAGTTGCACATATCGGATAATAATATAAAAGACGTGAGTAAATCAAATAACGAAACTCCTGACTAATTTCAATATAAATAATTATTAGACCTTACTTTTAGTGGCGATCCATAAGTGAATTAGTAAAGCTAAAGAGCCTCAAAGACTTGAAATTCCGCGAGAATCCAGTTCTGCAAGAACAAAACGTACAAACAGGAGTACAGCTAGTGATAGCCAGAATACAAAATTTGAAACTTTTTAACGGAACGGAAATTTCAGCGTCTGAGAGGCGAGGTGCCGAGTATGATTATTTAAAAATGTTTGCAGCAGCGTGGAAAAGTTCGGAGGGTAATATTATGAAAAGAAAAGAGTTTGTTACAAATCATCCTCGGTTTCCTGCACTAGCTGAAAGTAAGATAAACTCATTTTATCAGATGATTTGTGTTATAAATATAATTTTTCAAATACATATTTTGATTTAAGAATATGGAGTGCCGGACACTTCAGTGTCAAATAAAAATACACAGCTTTCGTCAAACGTCATAACGGTCGAGTTTGTGTGCCCAGATAATCCAAATATTAAGAGTATGAAGAAAAAGTTACTAAAGAACATGGATGTGCAGAAGCTGATGGGTGTTGTTCAAAGACTGTTTAAGATTAACGGAAAAATACCGACGCTCTCTTTCGTCCGGCCAAAAGTGAGTGTTAACTGAACAATTTTACAGTTCTCATTCAAAATAATTTTTTTTTTTATTTACAATTTGAAATTACAAAATTACAAATTAGAAAATACTCTAGATTGTATAAATGGTTTGATCCTTGTAATAAACATTTTTCATGCATTTTATTTATACAGGTTTCTGAAGACGAAATACCGCTGGACAAGCCTCTACAAGAACTAAGCTATTACCTCATTGATGAAGGTGATCTAATTTTCGTGCGCTGGTGATATTAAATTAATATAGCATAACTGTATTATAGATATAACTGTATTTTTTACACTGTTAATGTTAATATTTCGCTGCCGTACTTTGTTATTAAACTTTTTTCAACGCACATTACAATCGTTTCCTTCCAATCTTACCTTAAAATCCACATGTATCCTATGAATGTAAAAAAATCCACAAAAGCAAAACTTTTATTCTTGTAGATGCGGATTAGCATCATCAAGCTCCTGTCACTTTTGTTGAGCCTGTTGCTGAATTTTTTCTTGTTCTTTGTTTTCCAGCTGCTCCAAAGTTAACAACGAGAGCCCGAGCTGATCTTCCCTTGAAAATGGTTGGGCCATCTGACGAAGCCACCTCTTGCATATCTAGCGTTTTAAACATCGATTAATTTATGCAAAAACTTCTATCAATGTTGAACCAGAATCTATGATTTCCATACCTGTACTGCTTCTTCCGTAGATAAATTACAGAGATTGTCGGTGAGATACTCTTGAATCCATTTGGGCAGTTTACTTCTTTTATCAGAACGAGAAAACCTCTGCAGATTCATACACACTTTCATTAACTATTATTTTCGATTGTCGATGAACAAAACAAAATAGTGACTACATATTCATACCTTATCAGCAAACACCATTATGCCGTAGTCGGTTTTTCCTCTGATAGCACGACCCACGCACTGCGCGGCGTGTCTTAACGCGTCGAACGTCAAGAAATCATTTTCTTTGATCTAAAAAAAATTATTTTGAAAAGAATCCGTTTTCCAATCACAACTTCAAACTGACATGTCGTACCTGAAATTGATCCCTCAAATAATCGAGACGAGCCTTGAGAATACGCGATTGAGTATACACGTAGGGTATACCAAACATTAGCACAGCTCTGCCGAGGTGATGATCGAAATCAACACCTTCAGATACCTTTCCTCGTGCAACAGAAAGCAACACGGCACCTCGTCCGTTATCGCAGGCCTTGTTGTAATAGTACAGTGCAAGACTGGTCTCTGCGGCGTCTTGCGTCTCGATAAATATAAGCTTGTACCTCTGGATCTGATCCAGAATGCCTTGGTCATACCTATGATGAACACAGATGTTGCTGTTTTACAAAAGTCGTTTACAACATTACTGACACTTTCTATGAATAATTACCAAGCAGCAACGACAGACTCCATGTATAGATACGAAGTGAAGAAGCAAACGATGCCGTCGGGCACGTTGGCTGCTAATTCGACCAGCAACTGCCCATAATTTCTTATCACAGCAATGTCCTCGCGAGTTTCGTATTTCGATGAAATTGCGACTTGATCATTACCCTTTGAAACGATCTGTCAACAAATGAACACAAAAATCACAGTATCTGCATTATAATTTAAAATATTCAATTTGTGATTAGAAACGAACCATTGGAAGGAGACACGGCCTAGCGAGGGTCATCGTGAACGACGACATGATGACCGGATGAAAGTTGAGAATTTTCGGATACATGTCGAGCGGCGACAGGGTACCGGACGTGATAACGATGCTCTGAAATCTGTCGAAAATCGGCTTCATAGCGATCGACGAGTCCATACAGTAGAAGTGCAGAATTGGATTGTGCACAGTTGGCGCCTTGTCGTCGAAGGGTTCGATGATAATCGTGAATCCTTTGGTGTAGGTAGAAACGAGAGTAGCGAGATGCGTAATACGAACGAGCGGCGAGAAGTCAGTAAGCTCGCCAATTTCCATGGTGCGGAGGAGCGAAGCCAGACGTTCGGCGCAGAAGCGCAGAGGTTTGCGCTCGATACAGACTTTTGTCTGGACATCGCGTAGGAATGTAGCTGGGGATTCTTGGACGACGTGCTGGATACGCAGGCGCATTTTCAGATACTCGACGAAGCGCTTTAGGAAGCTGACAAAGTGCTCAGCTTTGCGGATGTTGCCCGGGACTACCTCTTCCAGGACTTCGTTTGGCAGAACGGGATTCGCTAATACTATGTCAGTCTCACGAGCTTTTTGCTGCTCTTTCAGTCCCTCAACGAGTTTGTTGTATTCGTCCTTCAGCTTAGCTGCGTCGTCTTCTCTCATTCTAGAATATATTTTTTTGTATCGTTATTCACTGAAATGCAAATGAATTATTTTGCGAGGTACATTACACCTTACTCTTTGACTGATTTTTCTAAAAACTCTATGTTTGCGCTGCTTTTTTCCATTATTCTGCGATTTATTTTTACACTCATCGAATCAATGCACACGTTGTCTGTAAAAAAAATGTTACAAGTACAAGTGAGTGTACAGAACAAAAATTTTATTTTGTGCACGGACAAACCTATATTGTGAGCTTCATCAAAAACTACGACTGAAGTTTTAGCCAGCTCTTTAGATACTGCTCCAGCGATTTTTGGATCAAGCAAGTAGTGGTAACTATATACGATTATTTGAGCATGCATTATCTACGGAATATAAAATATGTTACTCAGTGGTAAAAATGCTAAATAAAAAAAATTAAAAATGTCAATTGAAGGATTTTACCGTGAATCTAGCGAGAAAGTAAGGACACCAATTTCTGTCTCTACCATATTCTTTCAAATCATCAATAGAATAAATACCAGGTGGCATCATCAATTCTCGTCCTTCTATATCGAAATTTTCATAATAACCACAGACTGGAGTAGAATCGTCATAGTTATGCCTCTCACGTACATAAGAAGCAGTGAGCGCATGGCATTTGCTATCTACGATTTTTCCTTCTCTTTCTTTGCTGACCTAAACAAAAAATATTTTCAAAATGTGTTACTTTCATTAAATACACATATTATTAACTAATCAAATCTAATTAAAGTAACGTGATTTTTACATCTGGATGGATGCACATGTTTTTTCTTGAACTGAGAACTAAGCCAATAATATTTGGTAATTTTTTGGTGTCTTTTTCATAATAGTCCATCAATTTTTTTAATTCTTCAATGACTTTTTCTATCTCTGGTACTGTACGTGAACAGTAAATCAGTTTTGTGACTTCAAGAGGATATTCCAACATATAAGCCACAATCAATGAGAGCAGTGTTATGGTTTTACCAGTACCCGAGGGCATCTCCAGAAGCAAGTGGCCCTAAAATAGGCGCAAATTTTCAATAGAACAACACAATGTAAATATTACTTTACCAAACACATGGAAAAACTATCAACCTTTGCATCCAGCCCTCTTTTGAGATCCAGCATGTAAGCATACTGCTCTGGATATATGTAATCATATGGAAAATAAACTATCAACCCATCAACGCTCAACCTATGGTACAAAAAAAACAAATAAATAATAATTCTCAACAGCATATTACGTATTAAAAATTAATTTTATGGTTTACAAAGATAAACAATTAAAAATTTTATATCTTATTCGTTTAATTAACATGAGAATCAAGAACTATTTATAGAAAATTGTATTCTCAAAATTTTAAAAAATTGCAACACCATGACTAACAACCACCCAAGAGTATTCGTGTGAAATAGTATAATGAAATAAAATGATCAAATTTTTATACACTCCAAAACATATTTTATCAATTTATTGATAACCAATATAATTTGTTTATTTCTTGAAAATAATAACTCAAATATAAATTGAAACAAAAATTAACCTCAAAGTGATTACGATTAAAATAAATTGAAACGAACTATGGGAGAAACTTCAAAGAGTAATATTTACTTCATTGTGGAGCACACGTAAAAATAAATTTATCTTTACAAAATTGTCTCGAGAAAATTAACTCATCGTTCGACAATACAACAACAACAGCTCTAAAGTCTCAAAACAAAGTGATCGATTGAACTTTTAAATTATTCGATCTGTGTACGAGCTACAAATCTCGTTCTCTGCATCGTGATATCGAGTGATCGAATACACGACCCTCGATGATTTTCAATTCGAGATAATAAACATCGAATATTTATTTTTCCGCCAATTCCGCCTCATATTTCAAATTCCATGATTAAAATTTCATCATTCTCATTTCTATCGCTTATCCTAAATCTCACACTTACAAAATAAAATTTTTGTGTCATGGTCTATTTTATAAATTTTCATTCTTTATGATTGTGTGCATGTGAATTTTAGTAAATTTTCGAAAATAACACGTCTGTCTCTAGCCGTGTAAGTAAGATTCTTGAATAGTTCAGTAGAGGTGTTCTAACTCAGCTCAAATGAAAGCAGGAATCAAGCCCTATCTACTGAAAAGAAAGTTTGTTTGATTTACTGCCACCGTTAAAAAGTTACAGCTGTTTAAACGAAAAATGAGATTTCGTGGAGTTTTTTCGAAAATTCGTTGTTTCCGTTCAAACCGCTGTAACTTTATTTTGATTAGTGAAACTAAATTCAACAAATCTATTTTTATTTGTTAGGGATTCATTTCCACTTTCATTTAAGCTAAGTAATGGCCCTCTAAGATGCATTGTTGGCTACTTGGTTACTATATAAGTGTTGAAAGTAGAAACGACATTCAACGACATATCTCACGAAAAAACGCTTTTTAGACTAAACTCCGAGACATGTGTCTCATATTTTAGCTCTTCAAGGCTGGAAGAAAATTTGCATTAAGATCTATTGCTTAAAAGTAAAAAAAAAAACAGACTTTGACTTTGGGGTGTCCGCGGAACTGACATTTCGAGCTTTGGAGAGCTTTTACAAGTCGTAGATTAAACATAGAGACTTTACCACCCTCAAAGTACCTGTTACCATCAAACAGCATAAGAAAATATAGTTTGTTTACCTGTTAGAAGTACACCAGGTGGTCATTCTAGGGGGGGGGGGGAGGGGTCGGAAATGACCCAAATTTTTGTACGCGTGAATAGCGAAAAATGAAACACTTTGCAATTCTAGAGGTCGAAACTTTAAACAGTGCTGGCATGCACATTTATTTATTATTGGTCCGTACTTCAAAATATTACCATTAGGTAGTACTGTAAAACTAAAAAGTGCGTTTTTTAAAGCTATTTGTGTTCAAACCATGATTTTAGTTCAAATCGCCAGACAAAATTTATGCAGTATCAACTCGTACTTATTGGTTGATAATCAATGTAAATTTAACCACAGTACAAATGTGTAATCCGCGAATACTGCAGTTGATAATGTATGTGCTCATAAAAGCATTATTCCCTTTATGAGCAAAATTGAGTTTGGAACATGGCTCGGAACTGACATTTCGACCTTATTTTCGCAATTTTCACCTTGAAGGAGGCAGCATATTGTTTCGAGGCTACATGTAAAAGAAAGCTTATAACTTTTAGCATACATTATACCTCTTTTACCTTATTTAATTTCAGTTGTATGCGGCACTATTATCTGAGCAATTAAGTTACGGGAGAATCACCCATATAGCTAATGTAACACAATAGTAGTGATTCAAAGAAATGCAAGATAAAAGATGACGCAGTAGATTGTCGAAGAACAAAAGAGAAGTAAACCTACTTCAGTTAGTTAGTCATCACTCGCCAGTCGAACTTCAAATTCAAAGTAAAAAATACATCAAAACACGACTTGTGTTATATATCATCCAACTAATATTTTTCACAAATTTATGCTATAAGTCGTATCGATTAAAATTGTAAGAGGTATGAAGATTATAAATTATATTTCTTAAACATTATTAAATACATCATGATTCTTAAAAATTAAAAAAAAAAAAAACATTTTTTATGCATATTCAAAATTTTATATGATATCGGAGATCAATAGATCATTAATGATGCATTTATCATAATACACTTTTTATTGTTTTCATTGTTTGGTTATTTCTTACGTTGTTTGTCCCTATTATGACATTACAAGATGATTTTAATTCAAAAAATGTCTTTTTGCTTTTAAGAGCTCGTTTGAATTCTATCGTTCGTTACTTGGATCGTTCGTTTCTTGAGTGTAGTGAATTTGGAAAAAAACTAATCAATGAGAAATTGCAGTGGCAAAGTATTATTTACATAATAATAATATGCTTTTGCAAACAAAAAAGCTTAGGCGCCCAGTTATAAACACAAATCATTTTGTGATTGCCCTTATCGAACGAACGATTCTCTGGCATACCGGCGTCTCAGTCTTCTACGTGACCCAAAGCCATCTCATAATACCTGTACCAGAACGAACGATCCAATATAATTCGAACGCGCCCAACACATTTTTTGTACACTCCCTCAAATACTTTAAGTTAAAAGAAATTCTCCAGCATCAATATGATTGTAAATGGAAATGCATATTTTTCCGAATCTTTGAATGTTTCAATTATTTACGTGAAAAATGATGATTTAAAATTTTTAAGAAAAAAAATCTGAGATCGAAATTCCCCCCACCTTATAGAAAAAAAAAATTAGAAAAAACATTTTGCGAGCAAAAAAGACATAATTGAAAGAATTTTAAGTAAAACTGCAGATTCTGTAAATTACCATGTATAATAAGTATACCAAGATATATTACGATATTTGGTCCGAATAAAGTTGTATTGTGATTGTACTGACTTTTCAACACAACAGAGCTTCTATCGCAGCACAGAAGACCAAAAAAGTTTTTTTAATTTTTTACCAAAAAATCTGATTTCTGTATGATTAAGAAACGGATTTCTGTGAAACTGACAGTTTCTTTTGAATTTAAATTAAAACTTTTTGTAGAATTGCTACTATACAATCATTTTGCTTTTGGGGGTTCCCCGGTATTGTATTACGCTCTTTTTTATTTCATACAACGATAAAATACTTGTATGATGTGCACATTGTACGAATTGTACTTATCACTGGTAATAATAACCCATTATAGCAGATTTAATGTATATACCTAATAAATCATATGTTAAATTTTAATACCTCGGAAGTACAAGTAAAATTGATTGGCAATAACATAATATGATATCATTGGTTTACAGAATCCAGAGGCCTTACCAATTCAATCATATTTATTAAAAAAAATTCTTTTATTGCATGATATTGACAGCATGGTCATAATTTTGCATTATATTCAAAAATTGACCATAACGATAATTTGATTCCAATTTTATTAATTTTCTTTCAAAGAATTGAATGACATTTTATGAATCGACTTGAAGGATCATCTCACTTCTTATGCCATTTACTTTAAAAAACATTAAGGCTTTGATTTTTCTTTCTTGTTATTAATCAATCTATAAATTGGAAACTTTTTTACAATTGATTGTAATTTTTTGAATTTCAGCACAATCTTTAGTTTTGGTCTTATTTAAAAAAGACCTCAAAAGAGCCTTCCAAATGACAAAAACTTCAAATTGCAACATAATATGTATTATTATAATATTGATCAAACCGATTAATATATAAATGTCATGAGGTTTTTTAAGGACGATTGAAACAAAATGTTATTATTACTGATAAGAGTCGATGAAAAAAAAGAGTTCGTGATAAAAATGCTTTTAGTACCAGTTAAAATAAATACCAAAAACTGCTATCAAATCAATTTTTGTTATCTTATCTAAAATTGAATTAATGAATCAACAATTTTTTCTATTCAAACCCATTGATATAATTTAACTGTTTAAAAGTATTATTGAAGTCAATTAATTCACGGAGGAAAGAACTATAGTAATTTTTACAAGAAATCTAAATACGGTAATGTTAAAATATACTTATGCAAATGCAGAAAGTTTGGCAGAAAAATTATGGTACACACTTATATTCTTAAAAGGAGAAAAAGTATCGTCAATTACGGTGTACATTATGTAAATTATAATAACTGGGTTGGCGTTTCACTCAAATATACAGTCCTATCCTCTATGTTTTAAGTATACTTCCGTTAGTACTTAGTTCCGTGTATATCCGTTCTCATTAAAAGAGGATACATATATATATATATATATATGTATATGTATATACGCACATGAAGATGATAAAAAAAATTAATTGTCAAATTGAATCAAAAAAATCATACTATTATTATGATGATTATTATTATCATATTCATGACTATATTGATGAATCCATACGAATGCTGCACAAATTGACATTGAAAAGTAATTTTATTAACACCGATACATTTTAATATTCACTTCAGCACAATGTCTCAAGCGTATAACATTGAAGTCATATCAACTGATGAAATTCAAATCCATAAAAAAATTACTGTTGAGGGCACTGGAGACGCAACTCCTGGAGATGGGTATACAGTTTATGTACGCTTTTTGGAGACACTTCAGAACAAACAAGTAATCGATGATGCGTACGATAAAACTCGACAATTTCGCTTGAGCCTTTTATTATTGCCGAGCGCTTTCGCGATATCCATTTCAACAATGAAAAAAGGAGAAACGGCAGAATTTATATGTGGATGTAAAAATGTTTCTGGAAAGAAAGTCAAACCTTCTTCGATTCCATCTAACGTTGTTAAAATATATAAGGCAATCATTTTCCTTTACATGTCAATAATACGGGAGAACGTAAATGTAAAAATTACAATGTATTTTTTTAGATTACATTGGAAAAGTTTACGGGTAAAAATTTCAACCTAGAGTTTGATAAAGAAATGAAAAAAACCATTATTAGACCTGGAAAAGGTTACTTCACTCCTTCTCTAGCTAGTTTAGTTGAAAGTATGTTATTTGACGCATGTATATTTTTGTATGAAACTGAGTTAAAATATAATTAATAATTATTACTCGAAAACTTTTAGTTGAATTCTCAGGTATTTATAATGGTCGAGTGTTCCATCAGTCGTTGCCCAAAGCTGCTTTGGAAGATCATCGAACTAAAAATAGGATTGTTTTGGGCGCTATCGCGGGTACTCAAATAGTGCCCGAATGCGTTGCATTGGCATTGAAAGATTTTAAAATTGAAGAGAAATCCAAGATTACATTAAAAAGTATGTATGCTTTTGGAGCGGAAGGCCTGCACTCGAACTTAAACATTCCACCGTTCGCCGAAGTAGAGTATATTATTGAACTTAAACATGTTTGGACTCATGCAGATACGGAAGACAAAATAAACGCGGCCAAAGGTTATGTTAATATGGCAGAAAACTTTTACAAAAGAAACCAATTTATTCTTGCTCTTAAAATGTATCGAAAAGTTGTGAACTGGCTAGAGGGAGATTACAACTTTTGTGATCCTTCCGGATTCGAGAAAAAAAATCGCTTGCTTTTGCTATCTTATCAGAACATCGCTTTATGTTACTTAAACATTGAACAACCTAATAATGTCTTGAATGCCTGTCGCAGAGCTCTAGATATTGATATGAAAAATGAATTGGTTTATTACAGAAAATCTTTAGCCTATTTAGCATTATCAGAGCACGAAAGTAAGAATAAGTCTAAGATATTCAAAGAAAAGGCCAAACAAAATTTATGGCTAGCTACAAAAACTAAATCAGATGAATTTGATTTATTAATCAATAAAGATACACATGAAATAAATGCAGAGCATGCCGAAGAATTAAAAAAACTTAAGTTGGAGGATTTATGGCTACGTGTAAAATTATTATCGTATTTGGATTTGGCGATCGATAGTGAGCCAAAAGTTGAAACAAAACGGGACAGATTCGTGGAACGATTTTTAAATCCATTTTCTGCAAATAATCCGTTTTCATCCGAATCAGTTAAGTGAAACACAAAAAAAAATTCGAAAAAACAGTTACACACTTATTGTTGTATCCAACTTTTCGTTTGGTATAAACTTTCTTACAAAATATAATTTCTTGCATCCAAACACACGTATTTATCTGAGTACGCAAATGTATTTTTTTAAATTTCATACATGATGTAATATTACTAAAAATTTTCATTCTTATTTCTGAAGATGGTCACCAACATTTCACCTTCAACAAACGTAGATTTTTTCAAACTAATTAAAAAAACAGGGGCTGGAAATAAGACTCCCACTGTCGGAAATATAGTTAAAATACACTATGTTCATTTTAACGTACTTAACGGTGACGCAATTGAATCTAGCAGAGCTATAAACCAACCAAAGGAATTCAGGCTTGGCACGTCGGAAGAAGAAGAATTTTGGAACATTGCAATCAAAACCATGCGTAAGGGCGAGGTCGCTCATTTTTTTTGTCAATCGATTTATGGCAATTTACAACATTCAAAATTTCCTTGTAGTATTCCACCAGATGAACCATTGGAATTTCAGGTATCGGTATCAAAAAAATTATTTAGTTAATCTTTGAGTTAAGAAACCGATATCAAACTTTTTAAATTAACTATAAAAATTAAAATAAAATCATGAATTACCTTTTTGCCAGATTGAACTGATTGACTGGATTGAAGAGGCCGAACAACATCTCACTTCGGACAAAGGTATCACCAGAATACCAGTTAAAAATGGAAGTGGACAATTTTCGCCGTCGCTTGGGGAAATGGTTAACGGTACGTACGGAATAGAAATTTCACATAATATATCAATATTGCGAGTAAATATTTCGACATAAAAAAATTTTTTTTAGTCCATATTGTTGGAAAATTCAACGATCGGGAGTTCGACAAGAGACACGTCGAATTTCAACTGGGTAACGGCGAAGCTCACAATATCGTCGAGGGGATCGAAATAGCTCTGGAGAAGTTCAAAAAGGGAGAGATTGCAAAATTGAAAATAAAGAGCGCTTATGCCTTTGGAGCCGGGGGTAGTAAAAAATTGGCCATTCCGCCAAACGTTGACGTAGAGTACACCGTGATACTGAAAGATTTTAAAAAAGATCCGGATGTCAAATCCTTCGGTGAAACCCGGAAAATCGAACGAGCCAGAATTTTTAAAGCAAAAGGCACAAAATACTTCAAAAAGGATCATTTTCCGGCAGCCATTGAAATGTACGGAAAAGCCTTGCAGTACATTGATGGCGATGACGATTTCAAGAACGAAAAAACGGAGAAAGACGGTTTGCTGCTCGCTTGCCACTTGAACCTCGCCTTGTGCTTCCTCAAGACCAAAAACGCCGGGGATGCTGAAAAAGCCGCCAGCAGAGCTTTGGAGCTGGATCCCAAGAATGAAAAGGCTCTGTTCAGACGGGGACAAGCTCGGCTGGATCTGTCCTTGCCGGAAGGGGCGATCAGCGATTTCTTGGAGGCCGTGAAAATCAATCCACGGAATACGGAGGCGACGAAAAAAATCGTCGAATGCAGCAGTAAGATCGTTTAATGCCGAACTGCAGAACATCGACAATCAACATTTCGATGTGGATTCGAAAGCTCACGATGTGTATTTTATGATGTGCATTCTGTACCGCACGAGCATTTTATATTTTTTCATAATCTATTATTTGCTGCATTTAAATACTATACCCAATAATTACAATATTGCACTTATTTTTAAAATATATTTTTTTAAATGATGTCCATACAATGAAAATATATGGTTATTTTTGTATGCTATACTTAATACTGTGAATTATCAAAATAATCAATAAATTATTTACACGAATGCTGTGCCAATGGCTTTTCAATCGTTTTCTTTCTTAGTCAGATAAATTACAATCAAAATCATTTTAATTACGCGCATGTGGACGATAATTTTATAAATCAAAATAAAGCATATATCAGCGAAAAAAGTATGCAACAAATATTTAATTCGACAAAACTTTCAGTGACATACGTTTAATTGTTTCGCGCTCACTTAAACGATATTCGATATCTTATTTGACGTTCGAGAATTCAATACTCGAAATTAGTAAACGCTGTAGAAAAATCGCAATCTCGGAGGTTTTAATTTTGTTTATCCGCTGGAATTTTAAATTCTTAAACAAAATTTTTATTGATAACAAAAGAATCATTCAATGTAAATTATCGTGTTTTGATGAAAACGTGCTTAGTAAATATACAAATTTCCAGAGTAGGACTAGACATGAGCAAAAGAATTACTTCGATTAGGCATCGATATTACCGAAAAAATCATTGATTCGTTTTTTGACAGTCCACGACGGACCATGATGTCACGATGACCACAACGAGTACAACGACGATTCGACGACGAACGACGCAATGACATGATGCGCCTTTTCCTTTTCTCTTTTTGTGACTCCGTCTGCTTCTACTTTTACATATGGACACGGAATATCTTCTGAACGAGGCACGTGTGCATGCAGTGTTTTCGAAGTAGCAACTGCGTATAGCGCTTATTGTTACAACAACAAAAATATTATAGCCAGATACCAATAATGGGAAAACCAGGTAAGAACGCTTCATTGCTTTATTTTTTGTCCTAATAAATTGATCATTGTGCTTAAACGTCAATTCTTTTTGAGATTTCGGAGCACGCCGCGTCGGCTTGGTTTCTTAACCTCGATGTCCATTCGGAGTATCTTCAATTCCGTTTGCAAAGTTTCCTGTTCCTTTCATTTTTGGTGAACGATTTAAAATCCATAAACTAATGATTTTCGTTCTTGAGTGATCGGACAGGCATTTGTTTTTATACCGTGGGAGGGGTGGATGTAAACAAACTCCTCTTGTCAGTTAGTGGGGTTAGGGTTCGTGGCTAACGGTTTTCGTCACGTGGGTGATTGTAATTTATGGTTTTTACCTAGTTTTATTCTTCAAATCAATGTTTTATAGTTTAAAAATTGCGAGAAATTGTTGAGAATGTGTATGGTTGTTTTTGTTCTGACACATATTTGAGCAATATTGAGATTGCTGCACTGCAGTACTCTTTCTTAGTTTGGTGTCAAAGTTTTGCAAGATCAATGTTGCAAGTTTGTCTAGTTACTGTGAAATTTTTTTTCGAAAATTTTGCATATTGGGTGTATTGCAAACACTTAATACTAACATTTGAAGATTTTTCTTACTAGAAACTTTTTTTTCAGTTTGTACTTTAATTGTCTTTAATTTATCTTTTACAGGATTTTCTCCACGTGGAGGCGGTGATGGCGGCGGCTTCAGAGGAGGCGGTGGAGGCGGCGGTTTTAGAGGTGGCGGTGGTCGCGGAGGTGGACGTGGTGGTAGTCGAGGTGGATTCGGTGGTGGTGGCGGTCGTGGAGGTGGTGGTCGTGGAGGATTTGGAGGCCGAGGGGGTGGTGGTGGCACTCCAAGAGGTAGAGGAGGTGGCAGAGGACGAGGAGGTGGTGGCATGAGAGGTGGCAAAACAGTTATCGTTGAGCCTCATCGTCACGAGGGCGTCTTCATTGCCAGAGGAAAGGAAGATGCTCTGGTCACGCGGAATTTGGTACCTGGATCCGAGGTCTATGGCGAGAAGAGAATAAGCGTTGATGTAAGATTATTTTCTTTTTTTGTTCTTTTATTAAATTTCTAAAATTTGAAGCATATAATAGAGCTGGTCAGAATGTATTTGTCTGAGCAGTGGTACAGGTATGCAAGAGTATAAAGTAGTAGAGGAGTATCAGCAAAATTGGTCTTTTATGTTTTGCAAATTGAATTTACTGCGCACAATTAATTCTTAGAATATTAAATTTCATTAATTTAGACTTTATCTCGTGGTGCTAATTTATTGTAACATTTACAGGGAGAAAATGGAGAAAAAATTGAATACAGAGTCTGGAATCCCTTCAGGTCGAAGCTGGCCGCAGCTATCCTTGGAGGGATAGAACAAATTCACATGCCACCAGGAAGCAAAGTCTTGTACTTGGGAGGCGCTTCTGGCACTACTGTATCTCACGTTGCAGATATTGTTGGGCCTGTAAGTGTACTAATTTGTTATTTATTGTTCAGCAGGCATTAGAGCCAAGCTAGTACATTTTATTAGTTTGGTGTCGAAGCACTGCAATAGTAATGATGCAGGTTGTATCAACCGTCAAAATTGAGCAAATCCAATTTTTACAATCAACAACCAGCATATAATAATGTATTTCAACCCTACCATTGTATTCATCTGTAAAATTGAATATATTTTTAGGAGGGTCTTGTATATGCTGTAGAATTTTCACATAGGTCTGGCCGAGATCTAATCAATGTGGCAAAAAAGCGAACAAACATTATTCCAATCATAGAAGACGCGAGGCATCCACACAAATACAGGATGTTGATCGGTATGGTAGACACAATTTTTGCTGATGTAGCTCAACCAGATCAAGCTAGAATCGTCAGTTTAAATGCACAGTATTTCCTGAAAAATGGAGGCAACTTCGTAATATCAATTAAGGTTTGTAGTTTTACGTTTTAAAAAACAAAAAAATATGCATACCGTAGAGCTGATTGAAACACTTTATGTTCTCAATCAGTGGGAACAGTTATGCAAAATTAAAAATAGTGCATATCCTTGGAGTTTGAAGATTTATCATTGTTTTGCAAAGGTGGAGTTCTGCACACACAAAAAAACAACTTTCTAGCTCTTACAACTTATGGAATTTTTTAAATTTGCTCTTCAACTATTTTGTTTTCGTTGCAGGCTAGTTGTATAGACTCCACAGCAAAGCCAGAAGCTGTCTTCATGGCCGAGGTTAATAAATTAATTGCAGACAAGTTGAAACCTAGAGAACAGATCACACTTGAGCCATACGAGCGAGACCACGCAGTCGTCGTCGGCGCGTTTAGGCCGCCACCCAAAAAAGCAGCAGCGTGAAAATGTGTTACAAACGTTGACCAACAATCCCTAAGTTGTTAATAAAAATTAGTTTTAATAAGAATTATATTTGATAAAACTTTAGATTATACGACCTTTAAATATATGTATTTTTCACCAAAAAAAAAGTAAACTCTTCAACTTATTTCCACTTTTTCGACGCACACAATCAACAAATACTTAAAAAAAAAGACAGTTGCTCACACCCATTCCTCTCTCTTGACTATTTTCAAGTTGGTTAACCGCATGCAGTTGACAGTTTTTGCATTTCACCCAAAGGGCTGGACCTATTTTCCGAAATTGACAAGTGATTTGTGGCAAGATTCGTAATTTGCCAAATTATAATGACATCGACTAAAAGGTTTTAATATTTCATCCACTCCGATCGCAAAGGTATACCCGGAAATAATGAGCGGAAGGGAGAGCGTCGAAAAAGGTTTGGTTCTTTTTTTTTTTCACGAGCTCCGATTAACGTCTCGACGATTACTTAACGCACAAACGGTCCCCCAAACAGATGGCCCGAGCGACACATCGAGCGACCCGAAAATGGTCAAATCCGCGGACGCGCCGCAGCGCGTCAAGGAGCGCCAGAAATTGTTCAAGAAGAAAAAGTCACGGTATCGAGCCCAAACTTTTCAAACCATCCTTGGCCCTGCAGTACGGTGAAAAAAAATAATCGCTAAAAAAATCACAGCTCAGCGACGAAGCCCCGACTGAGCGGCGGCGCGGACGAAGCCGAAGGAGTGGCCGCAGCCTCGTCCGAGCAGGTCAACGTCAAGACCGAACCCAAGGCCGAGGCGGACGAGAGGGAGGAGGAGGCCTCGGGCTACGACCAGCCGGCCAACGGGGCTACTTCGCCGCTGAGCCGGCCCTCGACCGGGAGCCACTGCTCCAGGCAGCCTCTTCCTTCGACCGGGTAAGAGAAACTCCACACGGACGAAAAAAAATCGCTCGGATTTCCGGAATAACTAATCCCAACGATCGGCCCAAAGGGACCCGCGGGTCGACGAGATGCTGGAGCGCGCGCTGCTGAACCTCGAGGAGGCGAGCAAGGCCCTGGCCAGCCTCGGGGAGAACGTCGAGCACGAGTTAAAGGTGCAGCCCAAGCCCGAGGCTTCGGCAGCCACGGCTGCGTCAGCTAGCTTGAGTAAAAGCGCGGCCAATCGGGCCAACCGTGCCGGTCGTCGTTCGAGGAGGCACGAGTGACCCGCGCGGGGGAGGGGGGGGGGTATACAACAAGGACGTCCAATTACTGACGTTATACGCCCGCGATTTTTATAGCCTGACCAGATATCGCACTTTTGCGGCGACGATCGGTGTCGGTGCATCGATGGTGAAATTTGCCTCTCTGTATAACAATCCTCGAATGTGAATAAAATCGGCACGAAAAACACGCGCTCGTCTTGTATGATTATTATTGCCCCCCCCCCCCCCCCCCCCCCCCCCCCCCCCCCCCCCCCCCACCCCCCCACCCCCGCCTTGGATGTGCCTTATGTTGTACAAAACCGTTCACAACGAAAAAGCTCGCTGCACCGCTGCAGTATAATGTACAAAAGACCGGCCACAAAGAGCGAGAAAAACGATCGTGTACGTATCCGCACGCAGCTGTTCCTCGTCGAGCTGATGCGCCGCACGCGCGGCCGAATGGGCCAGGTGGAGAGCAAGATCGACTGGACGCGCCGCGACATCCTCGAGCTACACAGAGAACTGTCGGCCCGCATCGCCGCGCTGGAGGAGAGCCGCCACGAGTCCGCCGAGCTCCGCGAACGCCTGGTCGCCTCCGAGAAGTCCCTCAACGAGACGCTGGTCCGTCTTTGAACGAAAATATACATGCATACATGTATAATATATTATACTGTCACGATCCGCGTCTCGCTCGAGCAGAAGAACGGCGTGAGGCACGAGATGGAGGTGCAGGGTAACGCGGACCAGATGTCGATGGCCAAGTCGATGAGCGCGTCCCAGGCGCGCAGCTTCCAGCACCAGTCGAAGCAGCCGTCGCGCTGCCAGAGCCGTATCCTGCAGCCCGAGTGTCCGGGCGGACCGCCCCCGGACATGGCGACGATGCGAGCGGAGGCCGAGCGACTGCAGCAGTGCTGCGCCACTGTACGGCCGCTATTGTTTGATTCTTTTGTCGAATCCCTGGCCTCGTGCTCATAGAATTTAAGTACGCGACTTCCCGATTGCCGCACAAGTTTATACATTCCCATGAAATATTTCAAAGGATTCCGACAAAAGTTTTGTGTGGTATTTGCACCAGGAAGATTCTATTCGTGCACCAATAATCCTATGATGTTTTATAAGACAAGTTAGTTCATGGTTTTTTATAAGGACACAATGATAGAAAAATTTGCTTGAAATAATATGTGTTTTAATGAGAAATTTTTTTTTTTATTCACTTGTCCTTATAAAACTCCATACGCTATGAATTATCTTATAAAACATCATGGGATTATTAGTGTATGAATAAGAAAAATGATATACACTGACAGAACTTGTCACTTCGTAGGTTTCTATTGTAAATTCCTGGTGCAAATGCCGCGTAAAATTTATTGTCGGAATCCTTGAAATATTTTCTCGGTATTTACAAACTCTCCTGGCAATCGGATTGGCGCGCTGTACTTACTGTATATAATCAGGCCGGACTTGGAAAACAGGAATTAATTTTTTTTTCGGTTTCCAACAAGCGCGTTCATCCCTGCATATTCTCAGTGCAACGGCATGTATATTATATTGTAGATCCTATACGTTTGGCAAACGCGGGTTACGCGGGCCTCGGCCCGTGTATATATCATTGTAATACAGATGAACAAATGAATACGCGCCCGCGTGCGCCTCGCAGATGGAGCAGGAGGTGCTGTGCCTGCGCAAGGAGAACGAGAAGATCGTGAAGGAGCGGGCCGAGTACGAGAACGCGATACAGCGCGCCCTGCTCAAGGGCGTCTCGTCCCTCAACGCCGAGGCCCTCAAGGTCCTCAAGGTCGCCCCCGTGATGCCCCCGAGCTGCCCGCCCGACTCGCCGTCCACCACCATGTGAACTTTCCTCTCTTTTTTGATCTCTTGTTTGAACGTTACTAATTTTATTGACAGCCATGATACGAACGCTTCGATGATGAAGGTGTTGGTTGGCTCGCCAATACACGCGGTGTTACCGTATCCGGATGGCAATATAATACCGCTACCGAAGACCCGAGCCAGTTTTCACAACAGTTTGGATGAATTTGATCCATGCAAATGATGTGATAAACTATACAGCTCTGAGCTCATAGGTCCTCCGTAGTGGTATATTGTCATCGCGCAGGGGCAGGTTTGTTTGTAACATAAAACCCTCGACCGCTCGATTTTGTTCTTCACCGATGTCCCCGCGCGCGTAGCGAGTGCCCATCGTCGCCGAGCCCCTGCCCGGCCTATCCGCCCCCGAGCGGCTCCTGCCCGCCGTATCCGCCGCCGACGAACGACGGGGCGATGCCGTGCGGCGGGAGAAACGGCTCGAGAAACAACTCGAGGGAGACCCTGCACAACGGCGGCGGCGGCTTCAGGAGGGGCTGCCCCAGCTCCGGGCACTCGGAGCGCAAGTCGAGGCGCTCGTCGAACCGGGACACCGGGAACATGATGCTCCTGCTGCACCAGAGGGACGTGGAGAACTTTGGCATGCAGTCGGGCCAGGCGCGCTGCTGCACCAGTGCGTTGATATCGCGGGAGGTCTGGGTTTCGGGGGCTCGCGCGTCGTCGAGGACTGATCGTTGGGATTTCTTTCGTTCAAGATCCCCCTCCGAAGAAGGCGGCGGTGTGCAGTGGCGGCAACTGCGGGGGAAAGAACGGCGGATCGTCGTCGGGCAACAACGCGTGCTGAAGGTCGAGGCTTTTTCTTCTTTTTTTTTTTTTTTTTTTTTTTTTTTTT